>CAUYPK010166357.1:0-32848 GCA_963574355.1 Loris lydekkerianus | reverse complement strand
ACGGCCCCGGTTTTGCCAGTGTTGGTTGTAAACAAGGACAAATTTTTTTTTTTTTTTTTTTTTTTTTTTTTTCACTTTTATAAAACATTTAATCAAATTATTCCTAACATTTATCTAAAACGAAGAGCACATAAGAACAGCCAAGAACATCTTGATATGAAAATTTTCCAGATATTAAACTTGCTTCAGGTATTAAAACCCGTTACAAACGGATGATAATTGAAAGAACAAGGTACTAGTACAGAAGTGGATGTATCAGTTATACCAGTGCAACTTGCTGAAGAATCTGAGACATTAATCACAAGAATTAGCTTAGAAAAGTAAGTTTCCCAGAAGTCATAGCAATTGTAATGGTAAGACTGTAAATTAGTTTTGTGTTTCAAAGAATATTAAGCAATCAAAAGCATAAAGGGTAAATAGAAAAAAGTATACATTTAGTTTATTTAATAATGATAGTACTCTGTTTGATCAGGAGCTATGCTATGTTACATAAAGTCTTAAGAAATTGCTACTATTTGAAATTATTAATCAGTGGAAAAAAGAATTTTAATCTATACACCTAATAATTCTCCAAAGACACCCACATACTCATGCACATCCATTTACAAAAGCATTCATATATATTCACATAAATAAACACTTTCTCATTAGTCATGAGCTTTAATATAATACTCACACGTTATTCACATTTGTTTCATTTATTAAGGATGTAATATGAGTTAGAACTAAATGTAGCTGTGGGTATGCTGCTATACTGTATTTTATTTTATTATTTTTATTTTATTTTGTTTTTGGAGACAGAGTCTCACTCTGATGACCCAGGCTAGAGTGCTGTGGCATCAGTCTAGCTCACAGTAAACTCAAACTCCCGGGCTTGAACATCCTCCTGCCTCAGCCTCCTGAGTAGCTAGGACCACAGGTGCCCACACAATGCCCAGCTAATTTTTCTATTTTTTAGTAGAGACAGGGTTTTACTCTTGCTCAGGCTAGTCTCCAACTAGATCCCTGAGCTCAAGGGATCTGCCCACCTTCGCCTCCCAGTGTGCTAAGATTACAGGCGTGAGTCAACATGCACCTTGCCTATAAGGCTATTTTAATGTAAAAAAAATCCTAACTCTTTCCTAACCCATATAATATTATTTCAGCTTCTTATTAGATGGTAAACTTTTTAAGAAGGAGAACTGTTTTATTTTTCATATACCTACATTGTCAGGTTCGTAAGAGTGATTGTTTAGACTGTTACTAATTGATCTGCTATCGTTAGAAAGTAGACAGTCTCATGCTGTGCCCTGAATTCATACTTTATTATTTTTCTCAATATCACTAAAAAGGATTTAGATCTGGTGGGCACTGACTTATGAAATTGTATAAATAACTGCATACAAAACATCTATACTTTGCAAAATAGTTTGTCCTTACAAGGATAATTTATGCTAATGTATGATCAATAGGAATTGTTCCACATAACTGATTATTCTTATTGTTATGTCAACATGGTGAATTATTGATAGTGAAATTCATATTTCAAACACTCTTTGAACCTGAGAGAATAGACAAACTACATTTTAAGTTCTTGAACCCTTTCAAGAAAGAGCATGAATTCACACAATGACTGTAATGACTGTCCCGCATTTCTAAGATTATTTATGATTTTTGATATATTAATAATGGTAAGCAATAATTGCAAAGAAATCAAGCATATGTATTAAAAAGTCATATATTTGTTTAAAAAATAGAGAATAAAGTAATTCCCAGAAAATATGAGAAGAAACGGTTTAAAGACAGTTTAAATTCAACTCAGAATCAATTATTTCTTCTATGTACTATAGGATGATCTTCATAACATGCACTTAAGGCATACTAAATTTCAGAACAATGGAGCAAATAAAATGTTTTCATTATCCTGTATTTTTGCCTTATAAGAAAGTGGTATAATTTAACTTACAAAGATTAAAACATAAGTCTTCTACTACTAAAAAATAATAAAACAAAATTTAAAAAGTAAAACCAGTCTTAGGAATATGGAGGATTAAACATCATACTTACTATAACAGTTACCAACACCATAACTCATTTGAGGAATTACTGAGAACAAGACATTCTCCTGGCAAGCCTGGAAATCTCTTGCGACTTGGAAGGCAAGCCACCAAGTAACTCAGTAATCCTGGAGGAGCAAATTCAGACCTGCAGTATTAGGGCTATTGTTAAACATTAAGCATTTTATGACAGTTCTTTAAAAGATTAGTGGAGAAAAATTGCATTTTGTATTTTGGAGATCATTTCCTTACCACCCTTGAAGATCATTTCCTTGAATACATACTCCATAGAGAGGCACCTATGAGATCATTTCCCCAAGCCCCTGCATGTCTTTGCTTAGTAATATTTCTGCCTATTTTGTATCTTCTCAATAAAAGGACTCTGCGAGAAGTGCTCAGTGCTATCCTGCACCTATGGTTAACCTCACCTCTTGCAGCATGTACTGTCAATACGTGTCTCGCATGATCATTTATGCGGTTGTGTCATAAGAATGACCATACAAAATAAATGTACAACTGGTAACCAAAATATATTTCAACCATGTTAGGTTTATTCTGGAAATATAAGAATTACTCAATTGTAAGAAATTAATTAATATATTAATACAGCTGGGGAAAAAATGTATCATCCTTGTAATAGATGAAAAAAAATAAAATTGATAAAATCCAACACTGTTATATTAAAAACAAAACAGGAGTTAATAGATGAATACTTGTTCAACCTGATGGTTTAATGTCTAACAAGCTAACATCTTATTTAATTGAGGAACACTGGAAGTTTTTTACAAAAGTCCAGAAAAATAAAGATAAGGATATCTCAAATCTTCATTATTATTTAGGAGACATTATCTAATAAAATAAGACAAGATAACCCAATAACAGGCAGAAACATTAGAAATAAGGAGGTAACCCAGCAAGTACATCGCACCAGTATATTACACAGTTCCTTGTGATGGATACACCTACAACTTGGACTGCAAAAGCAAACCATATGACCTAATCATGTGTACCCCTTTATTAATCTGAAATTAAAGAACAATGAAAGTAAAATTATTTGAGGATATATGAGTATATATTTGGCAAAACCAAAAGAATCAATTAAAAATAATATAATCCCACCAATAATAAAATAATTAATAGCTGGAGTTATAAAATTAACATAATAAAATCAATTCCCTATATTTATCCAGTAACATTTTATTATTACTTTTATTTATTTATTTTTAATATTCTTTTTCTTTTATTAAATCATAGCTGTGTACATTAATGTGATCATGGGGCACCATACACTGGTTTTATAGACTTTTAGACACCTTTTCTTTCTTTTTTTTTTTTAAATCCTTATAGCACTTTTTATTATTTCTGAGAAATTGCAGAAAATTCCTTCTAAGAATGCTAGTTCTGTTTTCACTACACATGATAAGGGGACTCATGCAATTGCTTTCAACCCTTTGCTTCTTTACCAAAACCCAGCTGAAATTGTAAGGCAGTTATTTCTCTTTTAACTGAAGCTTATTTTCTCAACCTCCTGGAGATACATTCTTAGTAATTGGCCTTACCAATTCATTGAACTTTTCTTATTTCATAATACAAATTTTTTCTTCCTCTCAACTTTCCTAGGTATAGAAGCTTTAAATCAGCATCTTTTAGTACTCTGAGGAGACTATTACTTACATAGTATTCCCTTGCAATAGGTTTCTTAAGTTTGACACATTTTCATCACACTTATCCAGTAACATTTTAAACAACATAGCTGAGAGGAAGACATTGCTTACAGATAGATAACCAAACAAAAACAAAAGACTAGACATAAACTCAACAAGTGGTGCCAAGCACTACGAGGAAGATGAAACAAATAAACTAAAGACTAATGTAAATGTAGACTTGAGCAAATGAAAATATAACCATGTATTTGGATAAGAAGGTTAAGTGTCAAAATGATAAATTCTTCCTAAGTAATTGATAAATTAGGAAGTAACTTAGCAGACTGAAAAGCTACATTGGGTTTTGGTCTTTACTGTTTGCGGTAAGTGAACCTGCTAAATTTACTATAAAGTTATTTAGAACAAAGAAATGAGAATAGCTGAGTACTGAAAAGATGGGAATACAAAATAGTATAATCTTATGAAAAGATATTGCCAAAAGTATATAGGCAATACCTTGTTACCCAGAAGTTTCTCTTCTAGAAGTCTACCCTGATGACATATTAGCAATATAAGAAAATGTATATGTGCAAGGTTATTCATTGTAACACTATTTATAATAGGGAAATAATATGAAAAACATGAAATCATAAATGTCCATCAATAATGTGACTGGTAGAATAAACTAAAATATGGCCACATAATGGAGAAATATTCAGCTGTATGAAAGTATCCAGCCATTGTTAGAATACATTATTCTTATTACATGGCTGTAGAGCTTCCAGCCAGCCCTTGTATATAGGGTAGAAGTGTATCTCTTTGAGCTAGTATAGAGTAATCTACAGGATATTATGTCTAAGTGATACACACATATATATATATATACACATAATATTTTTTTATATTTTCAATATATGTACATATTTCTTTTTCTATTAGGGAAAGAGAGAGGATAGGGTGGAAGGAACCAGATGGGAGCTGGATTTATGGAATGTGAGTTTCTCTAAAAGTACCTTCCTATATAGGTTTGACTTTGAAAACATATGAATGTTTTATATAATTATGAAATAAGTTAAACCAAAGTGAAAAAACTAATCCATGAAAATTAAATGAAAATGGAAGAAGAAGAACCTAATTAGGTATTATTAATGGTTTCCCTGTAGGGAAAGGAATCATTTCAAGTGATTGTAAAACATAATTTAACTCTACTTGCCCAGTGGAATATATACTAAGGATAAAGCCATCTGTAAAAACATTTCAAGTAATTATATTATTAGTAATGTGTTCTCTACAGTGATTCTTAACTGCTACATCTAGATATAGATATATAATAGTAGAGTAGAACAATTATGTAATTTCTTACTATCATTGGCAACCAAGATTTTCAACATATGGGAAAAGATATACAAATATATAATCACAAAATTAAGTGAAACTTCCTTTATAATCAAAAGGCTCAAACTGTCAATCTAACTCACATGAAATATGTCTTACTTCAAGCTTTTCTGCATATTAGCAAAAGGTATAATATATGAATATTAGCATGTGTCACTTAAGTATCTGGTAACTACAAATCTACACATGTTGGCTTCAGAGAAACATCTAAAAGAGTGTGAAAAAAAAGTCTACACAGAGAAGATTTTGTATTTTATGGTCTCCCAGGTCTTGTTTTTCTTTTTTAGAGATGGGTTCTCCAACCTTGCAATCTTGGGCTCAAGCAATCATCCTCCGTCAGCCTTCCAGTAGTTGGACTCCACTATGCGTAGTATTTTTATTTTTTATTTTGTTTTAGTTTAGAGACAGAATCTTGCCAGGTTGGTCTCAAACTCCTGGCCTCAGGGGATCCGCTTGCCTCAGTCTCCCAAAATGTGGGCATCATTGACATGAGCCGCTGTGCTCAGCCTGTTCAGCTTTAATATCACTGGTTTCCAAAATAAAATAAAAACTGATGGTAGGAAGTGAATGAAGGACTTTTGAAAATGTGAGAATTTGAAAAATCCACATGAAAGTGGCAGTACATCTTTTATAGATAGGAACATCTGTAACTGAGATAAGTCACTTAGATGAGTGCTGTAGTAAAAGGTCAGTGGAAGAAATGAAAATAGTATAAGCAAATATTTCTTTAGGGAAAGTAAGGATTTTTAATGATCTGGATGATACTTGAGGAAGAACTCCAAAGTAAAATTCCCAAGGGCAGAAAAGTTGGGAAGTGTATTTTGAGTGGTACTACCTCAACAAAAATCCAGAAATAAGATAAAAAGACAACTATTTAGAAAGCAATAGCATGGGACATAGTGTCTCTGTAACACTGATTATCTGCCTCTTTCATTTCTGTTTATCTCCTTTTGCCAAATCACATCAAGGTGGCAGGCTGTATTTGAATCACAGATGGGAGGTATACTTAAAGTCCTAAGTTAAAAGTGGGTTGTTAGTATACAAACTTTGTTCTGAGTCAACCAGGTGAAAAATCTATTTTGACATTTTTGACAGGTTGAATTAAAAATTAGCATTAAAATGCCATATTTTGTGAATGATGGGTGGTGAATGACTGAGACCAAACAGTCATTAATTTTAAATTATTAATTTATTTATTTTGATATGGAGTTTTACTTTGTCACCCTCTGTAGAGTGCCATAGCGTTACAGCTCACAGCAACCTCAAACTCCAGAGCTTAAGTGATTCTCTTGCCTCAGCCTCCCAAGTAGCTGAGACTACAGGCACCTGCCACAACACCCGGCTATTTTTAGAGAAGAGGTCTAGCTCTGGCTTAGGCTGGTCTCCAGCCTGTGAGCTCAGGTAATCCACCTGCTTCAGCCTCCCAAAGTGCTAGCATTACACGTGTGAGACACCACACCCAGCCTTTATTAATTTTAGTTGACTATATTTCCTGAGAGAATATCCATAAGAAATTGTACCAAACAAAATATTGCAAATAAGTGGTAGTGCCAGATTGAAAAGTGAGAGAGAGGTGGGTAGAGAATAGGGGAAAGAGACAAACAGAGATATAGAAAGAAGCATTAAAAACAAACAAACAAACAAACAAAAAAAAAAACAGTTGGCTGGGTGCAGTGGCTCATGCCTGCTAATCCTAGCACTCTGGGAGGCTGAGTCAGGAGCTCAGGAGTTTAAGACCAGCCTGAGCAAAAGTGAGATCCTGTCTCTACTAAAAATAGAAAAATTAGCCAGGCATGATATCCTCCACCCAGCTACTTGGGAGGCTGAGGCAGGAGGATTGCTGAAACCCAGGAGTCTGAGGTTGCTGTGAGCTAGGCTGACTTGCCATGGCATGCTAGCCTGTGCAACAGAGTTGGACTATGTCTCAAAAAAAAAAAAAAAAAAAAGAAAAGAAAAAAGAAAGAAAGAAAAAGAAGAGGGAGAGAAACAGTCCAAGAATACAATATATCAGAATATTGGAAACTACTGTATTAATCCATACTAATTGAAAAGAAAACTAAATTTCATACCTTTGAAGGTAAGTTGGGATGTCTGCATGGAGCTCCTTTTCCTCGGTTGTACATTCAATGTCATGTATCTTTCCTCATCTTGCATCTTCAGTGTGACAATGTGTGTGTATATGTGTATGTTTTGCTTTAGTAAGTATGATATGAAATGAGAAAAGAATCATAAACCCACAGCTCGTCAGAGATTCTCCTCAAATTATCTTTCATTGTACATATAAGGGTTCACAGTTTCATGTATAGGTGAAAACCTCAGAGGAAATGTGTATTTTTTTTTAAAGTTTATTTTCCATGACCTAGTTAACACATTATTTCCCAACTCTCCACTACATATTGAATTGAATATTTTATTGAATGTTTTAAAAATTTCTCCTGATATGTCCCTGAAGTCAGGGAAATAAAAATTATGCCCCTTTTCAGAGTTCAGGTAAACATTATGTAGTTGTCTTTTGTTGTACCATAACTACATAAATTTTGAATTAATATGCCCTAATATATTTATATTTAACCTAATATAATAACTTTTAATTACCTAACAATTCAATTATGTCTGTATCCTAAAAAATTGACCATAGATCATGATAATAATTTAATAATATAATATGAAGAGGAAATAGAAATACTGACAATTTCTTCGCATTCTAAGAATTTATCCTAAATACAAATAATAGTAATAACATCAGGGTAGAGCTTAGGGGAAAAAACTTACATATCCCATGCCCTTTTTCTAGTATTTGAAGGCACTATTGACACCAGCTGGTATAAAAAAAAAAAAAACCTTGTAAGTATGGGATCTGGTGCTACAACATGAAGCATTTGCCTTACCAATATATGTTGCTGTCCTTGCCATGGCCAGAGTGTACAAGTTTGTGAGCCAACGCGGAGAGTTTGGATTCAAATTTGTAGTGGCCTCATGCTTTTACACCTAATAATCCACTTACACATTGCTTCCTTTTTCCAAGATCCTGTTTTTGTTGGGTATAGAGGTTCTAATGCCTGAGGGAAGACTATTATAATAAGGATATGATAGTCATCCTGATGAACTGGAAACTGAAGCTTCCTCTTCACACTTCGCACTCGGCCACTAGCAGAGAAGAGGATCACTGTTCAGGTGCAAAGTGGGTTACTGTTACACAGTGTGGTAAGGAGGACTTTTCCTTGAGCCCGGGAGATTTACAGTAGCTTATCTTAGGACCACTTTCCCCAATAGTTGTGGTAAGTAGAATGCTGAGCCAAGCCAATAAAAACACTAACAAGAATTCTGATCTCACAAGAATGATAATGTAGGTCATTACATGAGCCACATGCCTTGAACGATTAACTTGTCAGAGAGTTAAATAAAAGAAATATGGAATGGATAGCACTCTATTATTATACCTTGTCTCAGGCTATTCAAGTGGCGAGCATCTGCCCGCAGAGAAATAGATCTCAATGATACAAAAAAAGACAAAGAAGTCTGTTGATGGCTCAGATACAATCATCCTTGATATAGGTAGCTTTTAGGTCCAGAATTCTGTTAAATTTTCTCATAGAAGTTAGTATAGAAATGACAAATCAAACGCTGAGAAGTTTTTAATTACTTCCACACGTATTTTTTTATTCATTGGAATAATTAGCTTTTCACATTTAAATCAGAAACTAGCATATTAAAAAATCAGTAGGATTTGCCAAGCAAAATTTGAATGCCTGATTTCTGTAATTCTTATTTATTATCAAGATTTGTAATGAAAGTGTTGTTTTATTTCTTTTATCTTTTATTTATTGATACATGATATATGTACTTATTTACAGGGCGTATGTGGTATTTTGATACAGGCATAACATGCACAATGATGATGTTAGGTATTTAGGATATCCATTACTTTGAGCATTTATCATTTTTGTTGTGTGGGTACATTTCAAATCTCTTATAGATAACAGTCACATACCAATGCGGGGGGTGGTGGTGGTGTCAGAGACCATTTGTTTCCACAGGTCTTTGACCCCCTACCCATTGGTTTTGTGACTTTTCAAATATGATACATTACCATTAACTATAGCCATCCTACTGTGCTATGGGACATATTTATTTTTTCTATCTAACTGAAACCATTAACCAGCTTCCATTGGTAACAGTCATTTTACTCTTTGCTTCCCTGAGGTTAGCTCTTACAAGGGTGACGCCAGGAACCCAGGGGTGTGCAGATGTCAGTGGTCGTGGATGAGGCAGGGCGGTCCCCAGGCCCCTGAATGACCACTGGGGGTGGTGCCAGGTGGTGACGGTCTACCCCGCAGGCCTCTAGATAGTGAGCTTGGACTTAGGCACCAGCGAGCAAGACGTGTCTATCCCCCACCCCGGGCTGGCTGGGCCTGTGTTCCACTCCTGGCAGGGCTGCTGGTTTTCTTGTCAGGCCTCCTGATGGGCACAGGCACACACGGAGCTACAGAAGGGACAGGGAGATCGCCAGGCTCCAGGGCAGGGGAGGGGAGCTGCTGCACCAGGAGGGGCTGCGCCTGGCGGGACTGTTTTGTGCGCTCCTACCCCAGACATTGCGCATGGGGCAGATGGAGCAATCCGCAAGGTCCCGGGCTTGGGTGGAGAAAGCGCGTCCTCACCGGAAGTGCACGGCGGCCCTGGTACAGAGGTGCGGGGTTGATGTCAGTGGCAGCGACCTTACGTGGGTGGCTCTGGGGCCATGGGGTTCTAGGGAGCGCATGCTTTGGCCCTCTCTGTGTCTGGGTCAGCCTCCCTGAGCTGTGCTGCCTGTTCCCCGGAAGTGGTACAGCACGTGGGCTAGAGTGCTGGGTCCAACCAGCACCTGCTGCTGCAGCCCTTCAGGTGAACACGGGGCGGACAGGGCGGGGGCTGCCAGCCGGGCTCCAGGAATGTAAAGATGCTGGAGCCGCTGTGCTTCAGGGTAGGATGCAGGCTTGTGAGGGATGGGCTCCCCAAATGGTGCTGTGCTGTTAGGGGATAGGTGTTGGAGGAGGGTGTGGAACCCCGCCTGCGCGCCTTTTCTGGAACAATCCCCCATGCAGACTCTTGTCTCAGGGCTCGCCTCTGGCTTGGATTGCAGGAGTGTGATGTGGGCACGTGGATTGCTGGCACTCGCTCCCACTTTCCCAGAAACTGGAAGTCTCTGGGATTCCGCACAATCCCTGCTGGGCTGTTCTCCTGGCTTCCTTCTCCTTCCTGCCTTAGAAGTTTCCTGTCATTTCCTGCAGAATTCCACTGTTTCTCTGATGCTGTATTTGAAGTGTGATTATCTCCTAGCTGGTTTGGTTCTTGGTTGTGGCGAGGGCAGTGCTGGGTACCTCTAGTTAGCTATCTTGCAGCTTCTTTATCCGGAAAATTATTTTACTCTACTACGGAAATGTGTGAAATATCCCGAACTGCTGCATGTTTGTCATTCTAAATAAGTCCTAGAGCTGGTTTGGTGGCTCATCTCTGTATTCCCAACACTTTGGGAGGCTGAGGCTGGAGTATTGTTGAGTCCAGGAGTTTAAGGCTGCAGTGAGCTGTTCTCATGTCATTGTGCCCTAGCCTGGGCGATCAAGGAGGAGTCCAACTCAGATAAATAAATAAAATTTTTGTTAGATTTTTATGTTAGTCAAGTCAATCATTTAAAGTACTTAAATGACATTAAAAATCCTAATTAACAACTAAGATCAAACTGCATGAAAGGAGACAACCACAGTATTTTGTCTCAAAACTGTCCCTATTCCTTAGAGACTTTTCTCCCTACATCTTAGGAAATTCCCATATTTTTTCCGTTGTCTTTCAGGTAATATTGCTGTTTCTATTTAGCATGTTAAAATACACCCTTCCCTACTTAGTATGTTAAAATATACCCCAACAAATAGAAGAAATGGACTTTCTGTGGCTAACATGAGAAGACAAACTTAACAAAATACTAAAAAAAAAAAAAAAAGCCCCAAAGCCCCAGAATCTCATATTTCTGGGGATTGAAGGACTGGTCATGTGTCCCATTGTCATTAATTGGCATAAGGTTTTTTCTTGTAATTTAGAACTCAACTCCTGAAAGCACTACAGAAGCAACTACAGCAGGAAGACTTCCTAATGGACCCTGACAGACGGCTGTACACTACCCCGTTCCCCTGCTTTACTGTCTTGCCATAACTCTGATTGGAGAGAGAGAGTCGGTCATTTGGTCTCTTAAACATTCTTTATTAACGACTGGCCACAGACCTTAAGGTGGTTTCAACAAGCTTGTAGAGACTGTGCACAAATTCTTTGTGCCCCATAGTTCTCCTTTCCATTTGGCAGAGCCACATTCCACCTCATTTTAGTGCTAAAACCACACCTTACCTTGAATATGAAATGTATGTTACACACAGGTTTACCTGTTGCACGAGCATCTGTCCTTTGTGAATACTCACAGATTTTTTTCCCGACCCTGCTCAATATACTGGTAGACGGATTCTGAGGTGTGTGTACCAGCTCTGTGGAGGTGTAAAGCAGGAAACACCCTTCTCTGGAATACCCATTTTGGTTTCTTTAAAGGCATGTTGTTCCATCCTGAGACTGTTTCTCCTCTGAAAATAAAGTCTTCTTTCCTTCCTCTGTGGATGTCATGCTCTTTTGTTAATGCAGTTAATAAAAGTTCCAATCCAGTCTTATATCTGACGTCCAAGTTTTATCTAATTTAACATTTCTCCCCTCCCTCGGCTTAGATTGTTTCTGCCCACCTTCTGAGGCCAGTGAGCTCTGCATGAGCTCCTTCCAGCTCTAGTATTATCCCACAACCCCCAAGTCAATGCCTAGGTAAAACCAAACATGGTGAGACCAGTGCTTGGAGACACAGAAAGGTCTATTCAATTTGGCCAAAGTGAGAAGTCAGGAGGAGAGCCATCTCACACATCTATCTTGTCACAAACATGAGGTGGGAAGGTTTTTATGCTGTGGGTAAGGTGGGAAGGAGGTCCCAGGGAACCAAGAGTGAAGTCTCAGCATCTTGAACAATCAGACTTATGAGGGTCAGCCACCAGTTCCCTCAACATCATTCATTCCTTTTACAAAACAACTTCATAAATTTTCTCTTGACCCTGTACTCTCCTAATGCTTGACAAAAACAAAAAAACAGTACACTGGCAGTTGATATTAATCACTGTGAGAATGAAGGGCCTTGGGCAGGAAGCGTGGTTATCAGGTGCCCACAAGGAAGAGTCTGTCAGAATTTACATTGTGTCAGCCAGTAAAAATGCTGGGGGATTAAACTCTAAGGGTCTCTGCTACAGTTTCTCTATCTGATCCCTGACCCCAGTTCCAACAATCAGTGAAAGTAAAACACAGGACATAGACATGAACATGCAGGAAATGTGTTACCAGCCTGGACAGTTTTCTGTGTTGACACTCCCAATGTTTTCTTTTCGTTTGGACTGCTGCTGAAGGTTTCTCAGAAATTCTGCTCCTCAGGAACTCTGGCTGTTCAACAGGTGTGATGTGATGTTTCTACTGACAATCCTGCTTACACATCACTGCACCTCACCCCACACAATCCCCCCAACCCCCCGCCAGTCCCATTTTCTGTTTTCTGCTTTATACCTCCAGCTTCTTTTCATTGAGGCTGGCTTGCCCATGTCAGGAAGCACATTTACATGGGTTTCATTTGAGGATGTTTCATGGCTGGCTGTTTTTAATGAGATATACACTTGGCCCAAAGGAAACATTCCCTTCAGCCTCACCATTGCTGGAAGTGTGGCTTACTATATCACACCCTCTTTTATTCTGTGGTTATGCATAGTTTTAACCACACAGCCTCTCACACTGAACATGTCAATCACTGCAAACTTCAACTCCCAGAGGATACTTGCCAATGTGACAGACATCTAATGTGGCTTAAAGTAAGAGAGAAGTTCTTTTCCTTTTTCCATGAAAACATATGGGGAAATGTGAAGTGGACTGCTGATAACTCTCTTCATGTAAGTTCTCATTTCCCCACCTCTGAACTCTGATAAACTCTTAATATACCATGGTACAGAGGATAGATTAAAATTTGAAAAACAAGTCTTGCACACTTGTCAGCACATGCTATAAAGGAAGCCTAGCACATACAGATCGTTCTTGACATTTGTGCCCTCAAGTAAGATTGAATGACAGGAACGGTCACATTTTAACATACTACTAGTCATTCCTTATTTATGAAATATTTTCTGAGGACTTTTTACATGTCAGACAGTATTTTGGAAATGCATTTTAGATAAGCTTTTTAAAAGCAAAAATTTCATAAAAATATAGATGAAAAATGTAAGTGTATAGTCATTAGGTTTGTGAATCAGACTCATATTTGAGAGGAATTTAATCGGTTTAAGTTAATCAAAGGACACTAAAAGCTAAGCCATAGTTATCCTAACTGCTTAGTAACCTCTGAGATATCCGAGAACTTAACTTCTGGTCAGACTCAGAAACTCTTAAATTTAGGAATATACTTGGACCAGGTTAACTTTGAAAGGCTCAGGTAAAGTATGAGAATTGCTTTCATACTGGAATGTGCCCACATCAGATTATATTGTACAACTCTGAGAATAATAAGACACAAAGAAAGGTCCCTGAAATTCACCCTGACTAGCCTACAAACAGGACTGGTCATAAAGAAAAACTCTCAGCTTGCAGGAAAATCTATCTTAATTCATTCATTCATATGGTATCATTCACAACTCTGGTTTCAGTGATGAAATTTAGGACCTAGAAGCTTGTTACTTATTGATTTATCAACCTTCCTAATTGATCTTCACTCTACATTTGTATACTTTAAAAAATATAGATAAATGCTATTTTATTTATCAATAGGATATCAATGTTTGGTTCTTACATCAATTCACAGCTATAATAAATATTTTTTTATATGTTGGTCTTACATCAAATGAAAGTAGTTTTGTTTTAGTTAAAAGAAAAATAGCAGATTTATCCACAGAATAACAACTTTCAAAAGTGGAACTTATTTTCTTGTTTTAAATCTAGTTTCCCTAACCTAATTTTAAATGCAAAAAGTCATAGTTTTTTTTCAAAAACCATCAATCAAAGTCCCTTTTTGAACACTACCAAAAATTTCATTAACATTGGTTATGTCATGGAGTACAGGAATGGATCTTTACATTTCAATTATTATGCCTATTAATTAGTTGCCTTAAATGAAGCTAAATTCTCCATGAATACATGCATAGTCAGTTTTTAAGAAACTCCCAATGATGAAAAAGTCATCAGATGCTGAAGCTTGCTTCTTTCGAATATTTGCATCAGTTCTGCCTTTTAACACCATTAAGTCAACTGGAACACCCTTTATTAGGACACCTATTAGAGCAATTTAACAAATCTATTTTCAGCAGCCCTTTTCCTGATCCTGGCCATGTAGTCTCAGTTCCTTGAAACCACGCATACATTACAGTTTCAACTAATTTGACTCCCTTTCGTTCTCCTCTGGACTCTTAAAAATGAATATTCACAGACCTGAATGCCCAGAAAAACCAAGAGGAGGATAAGTGGGTTTGAACCAATCAAAAGCCGAGGCTGGATTCAAAACCACCAGCTCCGGTGTATGTGGCTGGCGCCCTAGGCCACCAAGCTACAGGCGCTGAGCCAACAAACTGTATCTTTAATAATGCAATCTATTCACTGCTACCTAAAGCTTTTAGCTCCAAAATATATATATTTTCTGCAACCTTGTATGGATAGCATTTTATCAGACGAATGCCAGCCCTAATTGATTTCAAAGTTCTTTGGAGGCCAGGAATCTTTTATTTTTATTGTTCTATCTAGACTAATTCAGCCCTATGCATCATAACTCTGTTTTCTCCCCAAGCAAACTTGTACGCAGAACTCCACCTTGTATTTTATTCTTAGCTCCACATACAATCACTCAAGTTGTACAGACATCTCTAGCTAGAGGTGCATAAATAAGCTTTCAGTTGTCCTTCAAGAAATCCTAGGATACCTTTCCTTGCTACATGCTAAAAGGACATCCTGGGAGGGAGGTGGAATTTGGCTGGGTTCTCTGCGACCCACGGCCAGGCAAAGAGTTGAGAAGTAAAGCAAAGACAGCGTGAGCGTGAGCCTCTACTTCGCGGCTTTCGCCCTCTCTCCCTCTGGACCTGCAGAGTTTGTTTGGATTTAATCTTCAGGTTGCCGGCGCCCGCCTGCTCGCCCGCTGGCCTCTCTGCGTGCGAGGTAGGCACTCCGTGCTTGCGGCTGGCGCCGGACAGGTCTAGATACCGGTCCGTCTGCGCCACTTACCCGCAGCAGCCGCATCTCTGAACCGCGAGGCCATGTTTGTGTTAGATCCGCGGGCGCCGACGGCAGGGCACGCAGCCGACGCCAATGCCGCCGTGACGGGGCGTGGCGTGGCGTGGCGTGGCGTGGCGTGGCGTGGCGTGGCGTGGCGTGGCGTGGCGTGGCGTGGCGTGGCGTGGCGTGGCGGGATGGAGGAAGAGGGGGCGGGAACCCTTGGAGACCCGGCGCCGCCAAGGAACTGCGCCCGGAGCCGCCGCTTCGCCGCCGAACTGCTGTTCGCCTGCAGCCCCTCTTCTGCACCACAACCCCTCGTGAAGGCGCTGTTGGTACGCCAGCCGGCAGGGGACTGTCGCCTGTCACTAACCTGACGGTCATCATGGACCAGCTGCAGGGTCTGGGCAGTGAGTCTGAACAGCCAGTGGAATTAAAAACCAATAGCAATCTGCAGAGAATGGGTCCCTCTGAGTCCGCCAATTCAGGTTTCTGCCTGGATTCTCCAGGGCCCTTAGATAGTAAAACAAACAAACAAACCTGTAAATCCCATGAGAAGAATAAATTTTCTACCTAAGTTTGGGGATGTAGCCCAGCTCTGAAGAGGAGCCATTCCGATTTCTTAACTACGATAAGAACAGGGAAAATTAAGCCTTTGATTTTAAGAAGCTAGTAAGACCTGCAACTCGTGGCTGACTGCACTCTTGGACTCAAGGAAGGTAAAGATATCTTCACACAGAGGCAGAATTCTGGCCCAGGTCGGATGTTTTCTTCAAATGAAGGAGATTGCAGTGAACCAGGGAATTTTGTTCCTCCTTTTATGCCCCCGTCATCTGTGACAGTCACTTTGTCTGATGAGAATGATGGCTTCCTGGACCTACTTGATGGAGAGAATGTAAAGAATGATGAGGAGACCCCATCGTGCATGGCAAACTTCTGGACAGCTCCCCTTGTCATGAGAACTATAAACCTGGGCAACTGAAGCAAGCTGTTTGACTCCCCTTCCTTGTGTAGCCCCAGCACTCTGTTGTCATTGATGAGACCAGAGCTATCTCAAGATGAGTCACCACCTGGAAATAGGAAAAGGAGAAAGAGCATAGCTGGGGACAGCCCCAAAGAAGCCCCTAGTCCGGAGAAGGCCCAGGAGATTCCACTTCAGTCTTTATTCCTGGTATCTTCCCCCAAAGGGACCAGTGAAAGCATTTTGGATAATGACCAGAGGGACCTTTTAGGAGATTTCTCCAAGGGTTATCTCTTTCATACAGTCACAGGGAAACATCAGGATTTGAAATTCATCTGTCTAGAAATTATGGCATCTGTTCTGAGTGGCAAGTTTGCCAACCTCATAAAAGAATTTATCATTAACTGCTAATACCCATATGAATATGAGGGAGACCACATCAAGGGTGCAGTAAACTTGCACATGGAAGAAGAGGTTAAAGACTTCTTACTTAAGAAGCCTATTGTTCCTATGGATGGCAAGCGTGTCATTGTGTTCCACTGCAGGTTTTCTTCTGAGAGAGGTCTCCGCATGTGCTGATACATAAGAGAGAGAGATCGACTTGGTAATGAATACCCCATTGAAACTCAATTATGAGCTGTATGTGGGGGGGGGGGGGGGTTGTACAAGGAGTTGGAGTTCTTCCTTAAATACCAATTTCACTGTGAGCCTACCAGCTATGGACTTCAGTCCATAGCAGCTATGGACTCATGCACGGTGAGGACTTTAAAGAAGACCTAAGGAAGTCCTGTAACAAGAGCCGGACCTAGGCAGGGGGAAGGAACAAAAGGGAGATGTAGAGTTGTTTGAAGAAGCTCTGAGGGTGGTGGTGCCAGACAGCAACAGCCTCTGCTTCCTTCTGTCCCCGTCTTACCCTCTTTGTGGCAGAGAAACTTGAGCAAAAGGGGCCAGCTGTGTGACATTTGGAGAGAAGGCCTGGGGCTTCCATGCCTTAAACCTACCGCCCACATTCCCAAGGCTGGAGGCCAGTCTCTCCTGTCCCTGTAAGACATCTTTTTTTCATATCAGGACTATCCACCAAGGTTGTCAGGTGTCATGGCACAGTTCTGAGCGTGTCAGGCTGTCTTATCCACAGTGGGATGAAACAGCTTGGGCCTTATTGGGCTCTGGCCTTCTGTTGGGAGAAAGAAAAGGGGAATACAGAGAAGTAACAGATGAATACTGCTGGCCAAATATCAAAGACAGCCTGGGAAGGAAAGGTCTTTGTGGGATAATCTGTATCTTTACATCAATCACTTTATTTTTATTTATTTTTTAACTCTTGAGACTTTACTGCTTTATGGAGTCAAAACACTGCCTTTCTTGGTGGGGTTTTATCATCCCCAGGACTACCACAGCTTTTAATTTAAAAAGGGGTGGTGGTGGTGGTAAGAAAAGGCAAACCGGCTGCTATTCAAAACCAAGGACTGAAGTACTGGTGAGAGTTGGTACTGGACTCAGATTTGGCTACAGGAGATAAGCTAAACCCCCCAGACCTACTTCTGGCCATCAGGATCTATTAGGGGAAGATAAGTCCCTGCTCTTCTCACCCTGGTTCCCTGTGATGTTGGCTGGTATAGATGTCATAGGCAGGAAAACACTTAGGGCAGCTTCCCTTGGGCCACCTCCAGGTCAGTGTTGGAATGTTGTAGTGTAGGCTTCCCAGGCTAGGAGGTAGGAATCGGTGGGTTCTGCAGGATGAGGCAGGGGCATATCCACTGAGTATCCTTCTACTACTGATACTCTAGCTTTTATTTTAATTTTTTTTAAATAGTCATTTTATGAGTTAAGGAGTATCAAATCAGTGTTGGATGAGTCACCTAAGGGTGGGGAGAGGGGCTGGAAGCCCTGGGCATTAGGATAAGGGAGTGAGTGCTGGCATAGAAATGACTATAGAGAATGTTTCTCATGAGGGAGTGAGATGGATTTTGAAGGTAAGACTTTCTGAGTTGGTTGTGTTTTAATTTCAGGGATAGAGAATGGTGGATTATCAGCAGATGCCTTCTTATCTAGCCCCATTGAAGTAGGAATTTCAAAGGAACACCTCATCCAAGGATCGTGAGGCTCACTTGGTTGATTCTAGATAGGCCTGTTGCAGGGCCTGCTCGTTCCTAATCTGTGATACTGTTCTCCTTACCACTGTTCCTCCATTGAGATGTAATCAAGTACCTCTTATAATAAGTCAGCCTCAGGTTTGTACGTCGGCTTCCTATACTGGGGTTGGGGAGGGAATCAGTGATATTGGAGATGGCTAGTTATGTTCCAGGTTTGAGTTGTATTTGGCTATAAAACAATCTTGTCAGCAAAAGTATGTGGGGAAAAGACCTCTCCCTCAACACATATTGAGACAGATCCCAAATGGTCTCTGATCTTTGTAGGGTATTCTATCAGTTGAATGCCTGAAGAGAAAGGTGGGATGGCCTTAAGATTGTACCAGCTTAGCTAACATTGTTAACCAACTGTTTTAGGCTTTCTAAAAATAAAACAATCTTGAACCTCCTCCCGCCCCCCAAATAAATAAAACCAAAAGCCTGGGTATTATAGTTTCAGCCTTCTGTTCCCTCCGCTTACTATGTGTATTCTCCCACACCCAACAAGTAGTTCAATGCTCCCCACCACCATGGTTTTGCACACATTAGTCATCTAGCTTCTTGCTCTGTTTCCAAATAACTACCTCAGCAATTTTCTTAATCACTAAGTTTCACTGCCTCCTTAAGTTTGATTTCTCAGTTGTGGTAAGGGGCATGCTTTACTTAATCAGATTACACCAAGTATAACATTTTACAAAAAGTATAAGATGAGAAGTAATAATAACTGACTATACAAACATGCCACGCATTTTCTTATACCCAAATGTAATTTGACAAAGGACACTTCCATAAGAAGTATGTCCTGTTAGTTATTGAAATGCCTTAGGAAAATTAATTAATTTTATGTTAAGTTATGTAAAAATACATCATCTGTTAGAAATATAATGTATAATATATATATACACACACACATACTTTAGTGAGTGTTCAAAGACATTTGGGGAAACCAAAGACATTAAAGAATGCAATTCTGGTAATTACAGGATCATTTTTATTACACAAGGCTTCAATACTATTATTTTGGAGTTTCTTAAAAGTGAAAGCTACAGAAATGTATATTGGGAATAAGATTGAGAAAAATATCAAGTTGTTAAACTATGAAAATCAAAGAGAAGAAATGTTTTCAAGCTTCTATTTTAATATTCTTCCTAAGCATAAACAAATTGTCAAATTCAACAAACCCAGCAGGGGACTATGGCCATTTAACCATTTCCCTCAGGGGGATAAAACAAAACAAAATAAAACAAAACAAAACAAAACCTACCCTAAACAATTTATTTTACAATGAGTAAGATAAACGGCAATCATTTCTTACTGTTACTTGTAATCTCAGAAGAACTGACATACTATTTTATTAAAAAAAAAAAAAAAAGCCCAGAAAAACAAAGAAGTAAAAACTTGTGTACTGCAAGATGTTTTCCAGAACAGAACTATCATATTTATGTCTGCATTGTAATTTTTTGATCATATTTAAGTAACATTTTATGTTACCCTATGCAAAGAAAAAGCTAGGTAAAATGTTCAAAGGTGGAATATTAGTAGTGACAAGAAACTATTTAGAATTTAAATTGCAATTTATTTCTGACTATAAATACGTATAAAATAGATCAGCTGTTGCATAAAAGCCATTTCTTAGACCCAAGGTGTACTGAAACCAATGCTGGCTGATTGGAGCCTACTGTGGGACATGAGGGAGACAAATGTTAACATTCATAACCTGTTTTTGTAGAAGATGCAGCTCTTTTTTGAGCCTACTGTTTTTCTTGCCATCTTATTGTTGACCTTTAAGCTATTTAACTTTAAGTGAATTTATTTTCCAACATATCAGGACATATGGATGATGATGATAAACTCTTAATTACCTCTTTTCACAATTACGGCATGAATTCTAATTTCCTGAAATTAGTATTATCAATCAATAAAGCAAGAATATTTGATTTAAAGATCAAGCGTAATAAAATGTTGTTGGTGCCTGCTGTGGCACCCCATCACCATGAGAATAAAAACAGCTGGGACGTGCATTGATGGTACATGCATTGATGGTACATGCCTGCAAGAGTTGGGCTTCCTTCCTGTTCTCTGAAAGCGAGAAACCTCTTTCTTGGCCTTTTATTGAAGCTTGATACAACAGGAGTGGGGCCCCACGTGGGGGATCACATGTTTAATGGTTGCTAAGTGATCTTTCTGTGGGCTCAACTCCCATCCTGTTGCCCTATGAATGTTATAAAGTATAACGCTTGCTAACGAACTGCTGATCTTATCTCATTAAGGCATGCAGCTACTTGAGGACTTGTCTCCAGGCTGTAAAACATTTCCATGCCGGATAGGAGATTGTCTTGCTCCTATCTACTTCTTGAAGAGTTGGTGGCTGCTTCTATCAGCCTGATGCTTGGTCTCCTACAAAATATTTTAGACCAATTATTCCTTCTTTCTTTTACATATACATTGGGTGTAATGTATTAATCAGGAAGGAGCACAAAAGAATCTTCTTGAGCACATCCAATAGTGCATCCTGATGGTGATTAAATGAATTAATACATTTATATATACAATCTATTAAACTGCATTACTCAAACTGGCTCATTTTATACACTGAACTGTATGCAAGTTTTGCTTTAATTATAACAAAGGAAGCACATGAACACACAAAATGAATCATTATATCAAAACAGAAGCATCATTAGAGGTAAAAAATAATTTCTTTTCAATTCTTATAAATATAATCTAGTTCCTAATAAGAAATTAGTACTGTAAGTTGAAATGTTTCAAGGTATCTCTACTTGTTTTATTGTTTTTCCTATTAGTTAATAATAGTTAACATGGGGATGACATAGTCAATGTGCTACAAGTCGAAAAAGAAAAAAACAAAACAAAACAAAACCCTAAAAACAAAAAAACCTCTCCATCAACTACTCTTATGTCCAGGAAGACTATATATATACACTTGCAAAATTGAAAGTGAAATAAATACTCTTCCCCAAATAAAAACAAACTAAGAAATGGCATTGCTAGCAGGCCTGCCTTATAAGAAATAAATAAATAGCAAAGAATATTAAGAATAAAAGCAAGTAATACACAACAGTAACTTGAATCCACATGAATAATTAAAAAATACTGGTAAATATGTAGTTAAGTATACAAGGTAGTATACTTGCACATTGCTTTCCTCCCTTATTAGAAGCCAATTGTTTAATGTAATAGCTATACAATTGTAAAGTTAGGCCTACGACATATAGAAGTGTAATGTATTTGACAATAGCAGCACAAAGGAAGCAGACCAAAGGAAATCTATACTAGGGTGAGAAAATGGTACAAGATACTTACACCACAGAGAGTAAATATTTATACAAAGCATACATAGATGTATGCATTTATATATTATGCCTTGTTTTCTTTCTTCCTTCAGCTTCTTTAAAATGCATAAAATTAAATAAAGTGATAATAATGTATTGTTTGTTGGAAACATACAAGGACATAATATATTTAACTATATGTAGCACACAAAAATGGAAAAAGGAGTAAATCCATATAAGAGTAATATTTTTAGATCTCACTGGAATTAAAGTAGTATGAATATTAAATAGATTATTTTAAGTTAATGATATAACATAAACCCTATGGCTTTTGACATAGAGCAGCCATTAAAAAAATAACTCAAATATGTACTAAAAAATTCTTGAAAACGATTAAAATGTTAAACTTGGAAGTATTACATTGATGCCAAAGAAAGTAAACAGAAAACAGAGAAACAAAAATGACATGAGACATATAGACAGAAAGTAAGATGGCAGACATAAATCCAAACATATTAATAGTTCTATAAATCAATATAGATTAATCCAATAAAAAGACTGAGATTGTCTTTTTATTGGATTAAATAAACTGTCTGGATTAAATAAACACAATCCAATTATATGATAGCTACATAAGAAACTTCATATTCAGATTAAAAAGTAGCTTGAAAACAAAAGTTTATATAATAATAACACATAAACAGCTGGTATAAAATATGTGTGGCTTTGACAAATTTTTAAGAATTGAAATCACATTAACTATGATCTCCTACCATAGTAGAATATGCTTAGATATTAAAGAAGAATGTTTAAAATTCATAAATACATGGAATTTAAATGACTTCCACTGAGGTTCACCAATGAGTCAAAGATAAAATTTCAAGGGAACTTAGAAAAGAAAGATTGACATAAATAAAAAATCAAACATACAAAAAGTCATGGGATGCAGATAAAGCAATTCTTATTGAACATTTTTACCTAGCAAAGCTTATGTGAAAATAAAAGAAAAATCTCAAAAAATAACTTTGTTTTCTACCATAAGAAGCATAAAGTAAAAAGAATTGTGACAAGCAAGCAGAAAGTAGGAAGAAATAAAGATTAGACTGAAAATATATAGAGAACAAAATGCAATAGATAAAATCAAGAAACAAAAAGCTGGTTCTCCTAATGATCAACACAACTGATGAAATTTAGGTGAAATTACCAAAGACTCAAATTACAAAAATTCTAAATAAAAAAGGAAAACATAAACAATAAAGTCTTATAAAAAAAAAAAAAGAATTATACAGGGGTAACAACTGCATGTCATAAATTATAAAACTTCCATGAAACAAATTTCTGGAGAGATAAAACTAATAAAAATGTCTGAAGAAGAAATAGAAAAAATCAAATGGAAATATAAAAATAAAGAGATTCAATTAGTGATTAAAAAGTTTCCCAGAGAAAAGTCTAGATTTAGATCACTTCTCTGGTAAATTCTACCACATATTTAACAAGCAATTAATATATGTATCAATCTTTCACAAACTCTGTCATAAATAGAAGAGAGAAGAATATTTCTGCTATGGTTTAAATGCCTGTGCCACTTCCAAAATTCACAGTGAAACTTATTCTAAGGGGGCCCTTTAGGGGTTATTAGGCCTTGAGAACTCTGACTTCATGAATAGAATTAGCAACCTTATAAAAGGGTGGTTCCTAGTCAGTTCCTCTTGTCCCCCCATTCCCACCATGTGAGGATGTAGCATTCAATATACCATCCTGGAAGCAAAGACCAAGCCCTTACCAGACAACAGATCTGCTCGTGCCTTCATCTTGAAATTTTCAGCCTCCAGTATATGAGAAATTAATTTCTGTTATTGTAAATTACCCAGTCTAGCATATTTTGTTATAATCAGCAGGAATGGACAAAGACAACTTTCCACCTCATTCCATGAAGTCAACAACACGCTGATATGAATACTATAAGAAAAGAAAATTACAGACCAATATCTCTTATGACATAGATGCAAAAGTCCTTAGTCAAATATTAGTAGACTGAGTCAAGCAACATACGGAAGTATTATACAGCATGACAAAATAGAATTTATTTAAAGAATGTAATGTTGGTTGAACATTCAAAAATCAATTATTTAATATACTGTATCAATAGAATAAAATACCAAAGCAACATAATTATCTCAAATGATGCATTAAAAACACTCTTCTACAATAATACCAGTCGACAAATGAGGAATAGAAGGAAACTTCCTTAATCTGATACAAAACATCTACAAAGAAACCACAACTAACATTAATACTTAATGGCAAAAGTCTTTAATTCTTTCTTCCTAAAATCAGGAACGAGACAAGGATACTTAATCTCGTTTTTTTTTTTTTTTTTTTTTTTTGTGTCATCGTAGCTGACAGCAACCTCGGTTTCTTGAGTTTAAGTGATCCCCTTGCTCAGACTACCAAGTAGCTGGGACCACAGGTGCACTCCGCTACAACCCAGCTAGTTTTTCTATTTTTAGTATAGAGATGGGGTCTCGCTTTTGCTCAGGCTGGTCTCCAACTCCTGAGCTCTGCCAAACTACCCACCTCTGCCTCGACCTTCCAGAGTGGTAGGATTACAGGCGTGAGCCACTGCACGAGTAAAATCTCACTTTTTCTTTCCAATACTGGACTAAAAGTTTCAATCAAGGTATTAGGTAAGAAAAAAAGATTAAAAACCGTCCAGATCAAAAGAAAAGTAGTATAAATAAATGGATTTTCAGGTGACATAAAAAAATATATAGACTGTATATAGACTATACCACTAAAAACCTATTAAAACTAATGAATCCAGCAAGTTTGCAGAATGTCCTGCCAATATACAAAAGTAAAGTGAATTTCTATATACTAAGAATAAACCGTTCAGAAGTGAATTGTAAAAATTATTCAATTTATAAGAACATCAAAAATAATAAGATACATAAGAATTATTTAACAAAAAAAGATGAAAAACTTGTGCACTGAAAACTGTAATACATTTTTTAAAAATAAATGAGACCTGAATAATAGAAAGCTATCCAGTGTTCATGGATTGGAGCATTTAATACTCCTAAAATGGGAATATAACTCAAATTGATCTAAATATTCACACAATCCCTATCAAATTCTTAGCTGACTTTCCCCCCATAATTTGACAAGCTGATCCTATGATTCAAATGGAAATCTGAGGGACCCAGAACAGCTGAAACAATCTTGCAAAAGAAGAACAACTGTGGAAGTTTCACACTCTCAGATTTCAAAACTTAATTACGAACAGTGACCTCTGAAAGGAAATAGATTACCCTTGTATTTGCATGTGAGCAGAAAAAAAATAGGTATCCCATAATAAATGAAATGGATGATATAATTTCATAAGATTTCACATCACACGAAACTGAAAATTATATATGAAAATATGTTAAATCCAGATAATTGAACAGTCACATAAAGTACAAAAGAACAACATTTAGAAAATGAATTGCCAAGTCCTGGATTTCTGCTTACATAAATACAAAAGACAGAAGTTTACAAAATGCATTGCTAAGCCCTCAGTTTCTGCTTACATATCTATGCCTTTCTCTTGGTCATAAATGCTGCATAGATAGAGAAGGTAGCTTACTCTCAATATGTGAACATTGAAGACTGACATCCATTCATTCGTCCACTCAATGATTATTATTTAGTCCCTAGGTGTTTCAGACTTGTGAATACATTAACTTAATAATTTATAATTAATAAAAGAAATTCCAAAGATTGATGACAAAGTTTATGCTTAGCCAATCTCTACTTTATATTCATATGACATAATTATTTATCAAACACATGAGGTAGTAAAGAGTTTATTATTTTTTAATTTTGTATTCCCCAAATCTATCAGTTTTTGACCCACTCATTTGTTTACTAAGTGTTAGACTAATAGTTTGATGGAAAGATAGATAGAATCTGGTGAAGATACTCAGATGTGGAAAGGAAGGTTTTGGCCCCGAGAGGATGCTGGGAACCCAGCACTTCATTCTATGTGGTAGTAGGTAGTCTATTGCTGAATCACAAAAGGGCAGACTCTTCTTTGAGGCCTCACACAACCACTAGAGGGCGCCAGTTTACAAACAAAAGTGAAAGTCTACACTTAAGCGTTCTTGAGGAAATGAACGTAGAAGGCAGGCGAAAGGCAGCGTTGTGCTCAAAATCAACCCGTGGAACTGGTAGGCAGTGACTTGGAATACAAAATCATCACGGGGTGTGCTTTAACTGAATGACCCTGTGGCTTCTATTAATCTAATTATTTTCTGGAGGCATGATAAAAACGATCCATTTATGTTTGTTTAGTATTTATTAAGCATCTACAATGATCTGGACATTGTGCTCAGTACAGTTAAGATCTGACAATTACGTTCACCAATTCGCTCTATGCCCTTAGGTGGCAGCACTGTATAAATAACTCCTAAGGTTTCATAACCTTGGTTTATCAGTGTCTCACAGCTATGTTCTTGTCAATCTGTGGCAGTTGTCTTGCTGAGTGACATTCATTAATGTTTTTGTGTGCTTTTGTGCACCGTCACAAGAACGTCAGGGCTCGAATTAAAGCAATGAACAAACATTAGCTGGCTTCTTTAACTTGGCAACAGTGGTTTAGGGACATGGTAATACAAGCTTATGGGCATAATGCCATGAAGAAAATGACGGTGTACAAATGGATTAAATGCTTTTCTGAGGGGAGAGAAAGCATCACTGATGAAAAAAAGGTTAGAGTGGCCAGTAATGAGTAGGATTGATAAAATCATTGCAAAAATTTGTCAAATTGTACATCAGAAACATCAGCTGACTGTGAGAAGCAGAGCAGACCAAGAACACCAACAGAAAAACAGGAAAATCTTAACTGAGAATCTTGGCCAACAACTCATGGCTTTTGCATCGTCACAACAGCTCACATGGCATTGTCTGCTCAAGAATTTTTAACCAGTAAACAAATAACTGTTTTGCACTGGGACACTCTCCCTATGCACCTGATCTAGGCCCCAATGACTTTTTTCTTTACCTGAAGATAAAGGAAATATTGAAAGGAAAACATTTTGATGACATTTAGGACATCAAGAGTAATATAACAATTACTCTGGTGTTCATTCCAGGAAAAGAGTTCCAAAATTGCTTTGAAGGGAGGACTAGGCACTGGTGTCAATGCATAGTTTCCCAAGGGAAGTACTTTAAGGGTGATTTTAGTGATATGTAGTAATGAGGTATGTACATTTTTTCTAGGATGATTTTGTGAACTTAATTGTCAGACGTCAGTACTATCTAATGACATTTACCTGTATTCACCAAGTTGGTTATATAGCAAAAATAATAAAAAGGTTCATTTTTTAAAAAATTAGCTTTTATGATTATCTTCTCCAAAAATTTAAAATAATAAAATTTATTTTTAGAATTTCACCCTTTAATTATTTTGTTTGTTCTTGTTTTGTTTTTTTGAGACAAAGTCTCATTATGTCACTCTAGGTAGAGTGCGTTGGCATTTCAGCTCACAGCAACCTCCAACTCCTGGGCTTAAGTGATTCTCTTGCCTCAGCCTCCCAAGTAGCTGGGACTACAGGTGTCCATCACACACCCTGCTATTTTTTTGTTGTTGTTGTTATTGTTGTTGTAGCTGTCATTGTTGTTTAGCTGGCCCAGACAGGGTTTGAACCCCCGAGTCTGAGTGTATGTGGCTATTGCCCTATCCACTGAGCAATGGGTGCCTCCCTTCCCCCTTGAATTAAATGCCATATGAGATAATATGCATTTTAAGTTTATTATTGAAAATAAACGTATATATTTTAATTAGTGACTCTCTTGTGTTAAAGTCAATTGCCCTCAAATAGATAAATTATTTTTCTCAGTTTTATTCTATGAAAATTTTATATTCCACAAATAGACTAATTTTATTACTTTATAAACATATTTTGTCTTTAAAATTCAAAGTAAAGTAAAGTGGAAAAGGAAGTTGAAAATTCTCAATGACAATCTGTTCTAGGAGACCCTATGCCAAATCTCCCTCAATGGGCCTGAAGACTCTAACATTATTGTAAATTCACTTCTCTCCTTTCTTTTTTTTAAGTAATAAAAAGTGGAGTTAATGAATTATGTCTGTTGGTCCTTGTGCCAAACTACATCACACTGAGATCTGTTGAAAATTTTCAATGTGATGAAACTACCTTTGAGATATGAAAATCTGGGTAATAAGCTGATATGAAAGGCAAAATTAAAAGTTGAGTTTTGAACATTTTACATTAAAGATTCTAACTGACATTGAAGTAGAGAGGGTGACTAAGCAGTTGTTAGACAGGTATGGAATGCAGGTCAAGGCTAACAAATTTAGGTTAGAAGAATATGCATAGCATTATTGTCATGGGAGGGATAAAATAAGAATGTGATAGAGATAAGAGTAAATAGAAAAAAATTAAAAAGGGGGAATTCAGGATTCTTCTGAGAAATGTTTAGTAGCATAGAAGTAGAGAGAGTTTCATACGAGCCAAATCGAAAGAAAGAAAGAGAAAGAAATAGAAACCAAGATGAGAACAGAGAATCAGTTTCAGTCACTGGGTTTTGCAAAATGAAGGTCATTGGTGATCTTCACAGGAAGAGTTTAAGGTGGAGTGCTAAATACAAAAGCCTATTTAAAAGGGAATACATATTTCAACATAGTTTTGTGTTCTTTCCCTAGGTGGATAGACCTATTCAGGCACAGATGTAGGCAGAGAGATGGATTTAATACCAGGGGAATATTATATAAGCCAAATTAAATTAGTCAAATCATACAGCTGTGACCAAAGACAGTAATTTCAATAATGTCATAATGGAAAAGTGATTCTGCTGTTACTGAAAGAATTTTAGAATTTCTACCCACGTGGTGCTTATGTAGACACAACCATTCTAAGAAAAACAATTTGTTGCTTCACAGAATTTTAAGGTACTTTGGGTTCTATATTTATACTTCTTATTAATGTCCTCATTTCATCTTCTTTTAAATTAATTCAGTTATTTACTAGTTTGGTATATAGTTTATATTAAGGTTTTCTTTTACTAATTAGCACTTAAAAACTATGATCTTAAATAGACAATTCTTTTTCTTAAACCTTGAATGAAATTGTAATGCCTCTAAAAATACCCTTGAAATTTGTAACTTCTTGTTTTTAAGAAAAGAAGTTAATTTGACTTCCTATAAAATTATGTAGCTTTTGTGGTCAAATGAATAGAAATGTGTAAAGGAAACAGATACGTAGGAGGTACATCCTCATCTGATCGCATATGAATTCTAAAATTTAATGAAAGTAGAAGGTGAGTTTTCCTAAAACCATAACACTTTAAAAAATCATTCTAGCCAGGCACAGTGGCTCACGCCTGCAATCCTACCACTCTGGGAGGCCAAGGCTGGTGGATTGCCTGAGCTCAGGAGTTCGAGACCAGCCTGAGCAAGAGTGAGACCCCTTCTCTAAAAACAGCCGGGTGTTGTGGTGGGTGCCTATAGTCCTAGCTTTTTGGGAGGCTGAGGCAACTGTTTGAGCCCAACAGTTGGAGATTGCCGTGAGTAGTGATACCATGGCAGTCTACCAAGGATGACAAAGTGAGGCTCTGCCTCAACAACAACAAAAAATCATTTCTACATTCCAACATTCAAAGCAAGACTGATAAATATGTTGTCTACAACTGGTCTATCATACAGCCCCTTTGCAAGGTTTATTATTAAATCTCTCCCTTTTGCCACCTTGTATAATTGTGTAATCATAGTATTTTAGAATGACTTTTTTACAGGTGAAATGATTTACTTATAAGACTTACATCTAAAACTAGACTGCAGCCACAGAAGGCAGGGGCTATGATATTCATTCTTTGCCTCCCATGTTCCTACTTTCCTGACATTCATTGTGAAGTGTGGGCAATGGTGCTTTTTGATATTAAAGTCAGGTTTAGTAAAGGTATTTCTCATTTTATCATCAACTTAATATTAGATATGCTCTGTTGTACATCTGGGTACTACGCACTCACTAATTTTACAGTCACATTTAACTCAGTGCACCTGTGAAGTCAATCATTTGGTCAATGTAAAAAATACATTTATATAGGTCAGGCGCGGCAGTTCATGCCTGTAATCCTAGACCTCTGGGAGGCTGAGGTGGGTGGATTGCTTGAGCTCGTGGGTTTGAGACCAGCCAGAGCAGAAAAGCAAGGCCTCATCTCTGCTAAAAATAGAAAAACTGAGGCAAGAGGATTACTTGAGCCCAAGAGTTGGAAGTTGCTGTGAGCTATGATGCCGTAGAACTCTATCCAGAACAATAGCTTGAGACTCCATCTCAAAAACAAACAAACAAACAAAAAAAGATATATATATATCTTCAGCTACCATAGTCAAAGTTATATATCTTGTCTTCCCAGCCTCTTCCTTCCTATTTCTTTGGAAAAATCATCTTCCCACACAATGTAATCCTAGGAGGCATGCGTTAGATCGTCTACTGGCTTCTTCTTAGTACTGTATATTAGTATAGTATATTGGATATTAATATATTGGATAGTTGCTACTACTACCAAACAACCTACAGATTCAATGCAATCTCCATTAAAATACCAACATTGTACTTTGAAGAACTCAAAAAAAATTTCTTCAGAAAAAACCCTGAATAGTCAAAGCAATTCTTAGTAATAAAAACAGAACTGACAGCATCACTGTCCAGACTTCAGATTATATTACAAGTCCACAGTGATCAAAGAAGCATGGTATTGGCACAAAAATAGAGACAGACATATGGAACAGAATAGAAAACCTAGAGATGAAAGCAGTCTCTTAATGCCATTTGATCTTTGCTAAATCAAACAAAAGCATGCACTGGGGAAAATAATCCTTTTCAATAAATGGTGCTGGGAGAATTCATTAACCACATGTAAAAGACTGAAACTGGACCTGCACCTTTCACACTTACAAAAATTGACTCAAGATGGGTAAGAGATTTAAATCTAAGACATGAAATGATAAAAATCCTGAAAGAAAGCATGGGAAAAATTCTTAATGATGTGGGCCTGGGGAAATATTTTTATGAAGAAGACTTCATTGGCAATCACAACATCAACAAAAATAAACAAATGAGATTTAATTAAGCTGAAAAGCTTTTTCTGCACAGGTAAGGACACAACAATTAAAGTGAAGAGACAAACTTCAAAATAATAAAAAGTTATTTGCATGTGTGAAATCTGACACAGGGTTGATAACTAGAATCTACAGAGAACTCAAATTAATCAACAAAAAAAGAATAAACAATTCCATCTATCACTGGGCAAGAGACATGAACAGAACCTCTGAGGAAGACAGATGAATGGCTAACAAACATAGGAAAAATGCTCATCATCCCTGATCATCAGAGAAATGCAAATCAAAACCACTGTGAGATATCACCTAACCCCAGTGAGAATAGCCCCCATCACAAAGTCCCAAAGTTGCAGACGCTGGAGCATTTGTATAGAGAAAGGAACACTTTTACACTATTGGTGAGACTGCAAATTAAGACAACCTCTTTGGAAAGAAGAATGGAGCAGCCTCAAAGAACTCAAAATAGACCTTTCATTTGATCCCATAATCCCATTATCAAGCATCTACTCAGAAGAAAAAAAGTCATTTTGTCATAAGGTTTAATCTCAGCTCAATTTACAATTGCCAAGATGTGGAAGAAACCAAAATGCCTGTCAACCCAGGAATGGATTAATAAACTCTGGTATATGTATACCACGGAGTGCTATCCAGCCGTACAAAAGCTGGAAACTTTACATCTTCTCTTAATAAAGTATCACAGGAATGGAAAAGCAATTATCAAGTGTACTCGATACTAATATGAACTAATATATGCACACACAAATGAAAAACTCAGTTCAATTTAAGTTGTGGGGAGAAAGGAAGAAGGAAAGAGGAGAGGAGAGAATGGAGGGTTATTGGGTGTGCTCCCAGCTAATGGCAGAATGTCAGGGCTTATGGCACACCTTCTGGGTACAGGCACAATTACATCAGGGACTTTACCTAACAAATGCAAATATTGTAAACTAATTTTTTGTGCCCTTGTATTAATCTGAAATTTTAAAAAAAGGAAAGAAAGGATGAAAAAACATACAAAATGAAAACAACTATGGAAAGAGAGCTGGGGCAAACACTAAGGTCAAATATTAAATAAAATAGGCTTTGAGACAAAAATTATCTCTGGAGACCAAAAAAGTCATTTTACAATGATAAAATGTCAATCCACATAAAGACATAACTGTTTTCAGTATTGTATGTGCACTTGAAAAATATGCCCCCCCCAAATGTATAAAAAGCGAATAGTAACGGAAGTGAAAAGAAGAGATAGTTTATCAATAATAGCTAAAGACTTCAATATCCCACTTCAATAATGCACTGAACTAAATAGAAGGTCAAGGAAAGAAACTTAAACTATACCATAGACCAACTAGACTTAACCAACATCTACAATACACTTAACAATTGGAACACACCCATTCTTCTTAGGTGAATATAGAGCATCATCCAGATTGACTGTATGTTCAGTCGAAACAAGTTAAAAGAATTCTTAATCAATTTGAAATGATGGAGATCATACAAAGTACATTTTGTGACCACAATGGAATGAAACTACAAAGCAAAAGCAGAAAAAAACTCGAGGAGTTTGTAAATACATAGAAATTAAACCGTACACGCCTAAGTAACCTATGGGTCAAACCAGAAACCATATGGGAAAATTGAAAAAAACTTTGAAAATATACATGCAACATAACAAAATTTCTAGAATGCATTGAAAGCAGTTCTCAGAAGAAAATGAACAAAACTATCTATATATTTTTTTAAAAGAACAAACTAAATGAAAACCCAGAAAGAAGAAAATAATAAGTATGTGAAAGAAAATTTTTTAATTATGAAATAGAAAAGAAATAGCAAAAATCAAGAATACCAAAAGTTCATTTGTTTTTCCTAAAGATCAACAGAACTGATAAATCTTAATCTAGAATGACCAAGATAAAAAAGAAAGAAGACCGAATTCCTAATTGTGTGGTCTTTCTGCTAGACTGTGAATTCCCTTGGAGGATTACTGTCAGA
>CAUYPK010166355.1:0-39030 GCA_963574355.1 Loris lydekkerianus | reverse complement strand
TCCTCCAGCCTCTCCCCCTCTCCTCCAGCCTCTCCCCTTCTCCTCCAGCCTCTGCCCCTCTCCTCCCACCTCTGTCCCTCTCCTGACTCTCCCCCTCTCCTTCCTACCTCTCTCCCTCTCCTCTGCTATAGCACTTACCACTCTGGATTGAAACTTGTGATATGTCTCCCTTTGGGCTACAAGCTCCTTGGGCACAGGGACCCTGTGCAACATAGGTAGATGTTATTCTCCCTGTCTTACCAAGACCTCTCAGGGGTCCCAGTTCAGAGTAAGTAAAAGTGAGCTTAGTAAGCAAAAATCTGGAGTCAGTGAATTGACCTAACCTTTCTTGGGAGCACTGTAGGGAACATTGTCTTGAAGGCGGAAGGATGAATAAGACTCAGCCCTCACTCCCAAGGAGATCTCATTCCTGCTGTTTGCACAGCCAAACGCGGGAGTAGCACTACAGTGGGGGACTGGAATAGAGACGTTCCTGCGTGGGGAGCTTCAGCTGGTGGGCGCAGTGGTCAGGAAGAGGGAGAGCAGTGGTCAGGAAGAGGGAGAAGGCGCCGCGGAGATGAGAGCGGGCACCGTGAAGAACGCAGCAAGCCGGCGACACTGAGATCCTAGGCTGTGGGACTGGCTAGCTGTTTGGCTGGCTTTCTTCAGGGCCTTCTTTTTCTTTCCTTTTTTCTTTTTTTAAGTAAAGGCCAGAAAGGAGAGAAATTGAGAGCAGCCACCTTTAGTGAGAGCAGCTGCCCCTGGCCAGCTTGTTCTCTGGTGCCTGGCCCTTTAATGTGAAGTGACAGTGGGGGATGGGCGTTTGCCCTGAAGAGTAACCCTTTGCTGACTGTGCCCTTCTGAGCTTTGCTCTCAGCAGGAGGGCAGCCTACAGGGACCTGCTGTTGTGTTTCCTTCTTGGCGCCACTGCCCTAATTGGAGTCTCCTGCACCCCCAATTAAAAAAATTAAAAGGTGGGGGGATCCTTCCTAGTCCTCCTCCTCTCTTTTGGTATAATAGAGCACTGGCCAGGAGCAGTTAGTGTTCAGAAGGACCAAGGCTTATTTTCAACTAGTGAATGAGGGCTCTGACTTCTAGCTTGTCTGGCTGTCGCTGAATGTAGCAGGGAAAGGAATTTCCTAGCTCCAAATGCTTTCCCCAGGGTCTCCTGTTAGCCACTTAATGCCATTTTACTCTAGCCATTTTCTAGGTGGAGTAACTCAGGGTCGCAGAGACATGACTTAAGTCACCCAAGGTCAAAGAGTAGACAGCTGCCCCAGGATTCTAACCGACTTAAAGCTCTGCCCTGTGCACTGTGCAAGGAGAGGAGGGCCTTGAAGTTGAAGGCTGTCTGGAAGGGACGGGGCAGAAGCTACTTAAAGAGTATGGTGTTAGTGTGTCACGGGGTCTTTCCCAACCCTTTGGGCTGCTCCAGTTATGGCTTTGATTTTGAAAGCCTGTTTTGTAATATAAAGATGGTTTGGAAAGCAGTGATAAGTATCTGTCTTTTGCCCACTCAGCTGTGAACATGTAAGGGCAGGGACTCGATCTTACCATTATCCTCCAAATCCCTAACACTTAGCCTGGTGCTGAGGAGGACCCCAGGGTCCTCTCTGGCTTGGAATCACAGCACTGGGAGATTTATTCCATTGAAGTCATCAGAGCAGCCAGGGCAAAGAAAAGCCCAGTGGCCATCTGAGGAGGACAATGGGTGCCTGGGAGGGGAGCTGTAAAAAGAGGAAGGGTGTCTGCCTCATGGGTTTTTCCCCAAGTTGTGCACATAACTCACATTCTAGGCAGGAGTCCATGGCCTCTGCTCCTGTGGCAGAACGGCCCCCAGGAATCAGGGCTGGCGTCCCAGTGAATCCTGGCAAAAGCCAGGTCTTCCCCTTGCTCATGAAGGTATGGCACAGGAGGCAGGAGAAAGAGGTAGCACAGCATGGTATAAAAGCCACCGCACAGGCTGCCAGGACACTCAGAATCCATTTCCCTCCCTGGCAGATAACCTTTTGAGCCAAGCCTCTGTGGACTCCCTGTTAACAGAGGTGTAATATTTCCTGGCATATATGGGGAGCTCCCATCACTCGGGGAGAAGGCAGAGAGGCCGGAGCTGAGCCCAGCAGGCTGACACAGAGCCAGCTCCCAGCCCCCACTTCTAAGGACCTCACCTCTGGACCTCTCTCCACCTGCCACCAGGTGTGCCAGACTTCTCCGCGTTTCCCAGCACACACAGTGCTTGTCTTAGATACCCGTCCCCCTGGAGAGAGTGCAGTTCCAGTGTCCACTCCTCTCTGATGAAACCTGACTGTTGTAACAAATTGCCCCAAACTTAGTGGCTTAAAACGACACAAATTTTTCTTGAAGTTGAAAATGGATCTCTTTGGGCTAAAATCAAGGTGCTAGCGGGGCTGTGCTCTATCTAGAAGCTCTCGGGAAATCTGCTGCCTTGTTTCTTCTGGTTTTCTGGCTGCCTGCATTCCTGGGCCTGTGGCCACTTCTTCCACCTTCAAAACCAACAGCGTAGGGCGGTGCCTGTAGCTCAGTGGGTAGGGCACCGGCCACAAACACCTAGGCTGTCAGATTCAAACCCGTCCTGGGCCAGGTAAACAACAATGAAAATTGCAACAAAAAAAATAGCCAGATGTTGTGGCAGGCGCCTGTAGTCCCAGTTACTTGGGAGGCTGAGGCAAAGGAATCACTTAAGCCCAAGAGTTTGAGATTGCTGTGAGTTGTGATGCCATGGCACTCTACCCAGGGTGACAGCTTGAGACTTTGTCTCAAAACAAAACAAACAAACAAAAAAACCCAGCAGAGTAGAAGTTCAGATCTCTCTCTTGTTCACTCTAGCCTTACTTCCATGTTCACATCTGACCTCAACCTCCCTGTCATAAGGTCCCTTGTGGTCACCTTGGGTCTACCTTAACATCTCAGGATAATCTCTCCATTTTGTCATATCACAGTAGTGCCAGTTCTGGGGATTGGGTTGTGGACATCTTGGGGGGAACATTGTTCAGCTTTCCAGTCCTCCCTGGTCCCTGAAGACAGCATTATCTCACTTCTTTCCGCAGCCCTTTGCACTTTCTTCCTGCCATGGCTTTCTAGATCTGTTCTATCAGATGTCCACTTGTGTCCTACAGCCCGGCTGGACTGTGGGGGCCTGAGAGCAGCACCCATAGCTTAACCTCCTGGGTATTTATCCTCAGGGCCTGGCTCAGCGGCTGACACATGGTAGTTGCCGATGACCTTTGGGTACATGGTGAAGGATGGATTAGCTGTGTCCGCAGGCCAGACCCTTCCCCCCCCAGGCCTAGTTTCCTCATCTGTGAATGAACTTGGGAGTCCCTATCGCTGTGTGACCTTTTTGCACAGGATTTCTGTGACACAGCTGACTTTGTGGTGACTGACTGCGGTGCACGTGTTAACCCCAGAAGGTTGGGTCAGTCATTGCAGAGCCTCGGGCCACAGGCTGGACAGCCAAGCCCTTTTACTGCGTCTGTTAAGGGTAGATCTGTCACAGCAGGCAGACTTGTCTAGACAAAAATCACATGCCCAGTGGGGGTGGGTACGGTTTCTTCCCCCATTGCTGACTAATGGAGTGCTTTCCAGAAAGAGAAGACAGTGGAACCCAGCACAGACAGAAAACCTACCCAGTGTCGTGGTCTTAGCAGGAAGACACAGGTCCTTACAGCCAGACAGGCCTCCATGGCAATGTCCATCTGCAGAGATATAGACAGAGGCAGAGGCCACAGCCCAGAGAGACCAAGAGCATGGAGGCAGATGTGAACTCTACAGCCAGGGCCGGGACGGAGGGACAGACATCGGTTCATTTCCTATCTGGTGACAACTTGCATATCTGGTCACCTCTTCCCTGACCCTCTAACAGATGGCAAATTAAGGGGGTCAGGGGAAGGCCGGGCTGCCATGGCTGCAGGTTCAGCAGAGGAAGCAGCTGCTCCTGACTTTCATAAACACCCAGCAGAGTCTTTCCTGGTCTTCCTCTTCCCGGGCGTGTGGCTCAGCTTGCAGCTCCTCTTTGTACACCGCTATCTTCCTCCAGATGTGGGGAAGGGCGAGGGCATTCTTTGTGTCTGTCCCTAGTGAGGTGACCTTGGAAAAAGACACCAGCAGGAATGCCAGTGTGAAGGAGAGTTCAGTGATGACAACCCCTGCAAGAGGAAACCACAGTGAAGGGAGCGTGTGGGACACGCCCAGGGACGCACCGAGCGGGAGATAGGGAAAAGTGGGGACCAGACCCTGGGCTTCTTGACTTCATCTTAAAGGGTAAAACAGTAAATTCCAAGCATGCTGACCTACATTATGGATTTGGAAGGTCTTTTCCTTCTCCAACAGGGAAGATCCCCATCTGCTCTTTGTAGGTGTATTTGTGTTATCACCTGGGCCCAGGGGCCGGGGAGACTGACCTTCCAGGTCTCCCTGGCACTGCAGAAGCTGAGCTCTCTGCCCAGGATCATTGTAAAGGCCTTCACCCTCGTCTTCACACGGAGTAGGCTGAGGAAGAAGAGGAAGGGAAGGGATTGGTCTTGCTCTCTCTGGCGTGGCAGAGGCAAGTCTGCATATAAGTGGTCTGTGCAGTTCCAAGTTGTGCTGTTCCAGGCCCAACTAGAACCTGTTTGTACCTGTTCCCATGAAAACGCTTCAATGCACTTGCACATCTACATAAAAACTCTATTGCACGTCTAAGACCCCCTTTCTTATTCCCCTGCCGAGAAGTCTCCTATCTGAACCTCTCTATTGCAGGACACGTGGCAAGTTAATTCACTTCATTAAACCTCAGTAAACTCATATGTTACGTGGAGATCGTGTGTCTACTTTCTGAGGTTTTGAGAATTAGGTGAGCTTAATGTGTATAAAGTAACTCAGTGCCTGACACATACAGTATGCTCAATAGATGTTAACTATTTTTATTATAAATGAGTAAATCGTCAAAAAGTCATGATGTGACGTAACCAGATGTTGTGTCTGGTAAAAAATATCGGGCCTCCAAGAAGTTGTCCCCAAAGTAGCTAACTGAACCTTTATTTACAAAATATTTATTACAAAATTTTACAAAGAAATGGTGAACATGTAGAGAACAGTTATAAATGTTTTGTTCTCCAAAAGAGTGCATTTTTTCAGGCGCCTGCCTGTGCAATGGCAGATCTAGGATTGGAGCCCACCTGTTCATCTCACAGACCATCCTCTGTGGCTCTCTTGACTTTAGACTACATGACAAAGGCCTGGAGTGTCTGTTAAAATAAAAATTCCATGCCACACTCCCCGTAAGTTTGTCCTGGGCCCATGAGTCTTTCAAGAAGCACCCAGGAGATTCAGAAACAGATGGTTTGAGAATAATACTTTGAGAAATCCTGGAACAGATGATTCTGTTTTCTTGTTTTGAGATTTTATGTTATTTTTTAGAGACAAGAGTCTCACTTTATTGCCCTCAGTAGAGTGCTATGGCATCACAGCTCACAGCAACCTCCAGCTCTTCAGCTTAGGCGATTCTCTTGCCTCAGCCTCCCAAGTAGCTAGTTCTACAGGCACCTGCCACAACGCTCGGCTATTTTTTTGTTGTAGTCTGGCTGGGGCTGGGTTTGAACCCACCACCCTTGGCATATGGGGCCAGCACCCTACTCACTGAGCCACAGGTGCCACCCTGGTTTTGAGATTTTAAAATTATTTAGCTTTATAGTTCTTTGCCCTCTGTTGGCATCTAAGCTCAGTGGGAGCTTATAAAAATCTTAGTGGACGTCAGGGTGTGATGACTCATACCTAGCACTCTGGAAGGCCAAGGCAGGTGAATTTCTTGAGCTCAAAAATTGGAGACCAGCCTGGGCAAGAGTGAGATACCCTGTCTTTACTAAAAATAGAAACACTAGGTGGGTGTTGTAGTGTACACCTATTGCCCCAGCTACTCAGGAGGCTGAGGCAGGAGGATCGCTTGAGCTCAGGAATTTGAGACCAGCCTATGCAAGAGCAAGAACCCCATCTCTACTAAAAATAGAAAAATTAGATGGGCATGGTGGTGGGCACCTGTAGTCCCAGCTCCTTGGGAGGCTGAGGCAAAAGGATCACTTGAGCCCAAGAGTTTGAGGTTGCTTTGAGTTAAGATGCCACAGCACTTTACTGAAGGTGTCAAAGTGATAGTCCGATGTAAAAAAAAAAAAGAAAAGAAAAAATCTTAGTGTATAAGGGGCATGATTTCTATCTTCAAGGAGTTCACTTCTATATACTCTGAGGTCTTGAAACACTTGGGGCTTCCAGAAACATCTAAGGGACAGTTTTGTCATCATAATCTGTGTTTAGCAGATGACCCTCAAAATTTGCGGAGCTACACATCTTTGGTGCATATTTTTATGTATAATAAAAAAAATTAAAAAATTAAAAAAAAAAATTTGCGGAGCTGGCTCTTCCTGGCCATGGAAGTAGAAAGGTGGCCACCAGCCAGACCTCTGGCCTACATGGTTCTTGGTGCCCTCTAGTGAGGCAGCACCCAGCAGGGCTGGACTGTGGGTGGTCCAAGGGGCTGGCATCTCCCCAGCGGGTAGGGTCAATGCAGGCAATGAAGCGTAGTCCTTTCTGAATGTGCCGACTCTTGGTAGACTATGAGCACAGATCCCACTTGCACTATGGAAAAATTTCCTCGGCACATGGTCCTTAGATCCAGATTACACGGCTGTCACCTTTTATATGTGTTCATTCGTATCCTCAGCCATTTCTTCTCTTTCTTTTTTCTAGTTTTTAAAAAAATCTCTTCAACACAGTAAATGGGGTTCTTGTAGCTTAGAGGTGCCTTCTTTGCGTCTACCCTTGCTCTTGAAGGCTGGGATGAATCTTCTGGAATCCTTAGGTAAATCAGATCACCCTCCACTGGAGGACCACAGACTATTCAGGGGAAGGTCAGAATCACCACCCCAAGACAATAGCAGAGAGAGCTGAAGTGTTACAAGACAGAGGAAAGTAGAACTAGACTTTTTCTCTTAGTATAGTCACCCAAATTTGAAGAGTTTTTGGGAACAGATGCAAAGATGTCTAGAGTTGAAAGCAGAGCTAGAGAGAAGAGCATTGCCTCCCCCTCCCCCGCACATGTGCACACCACATACACTACTCACCTGCACATGCGCACACCACATACACTCCCACCTGCACATGCGCACACCACATACACGCGCACCTGCACATGCGCACACCACATACACTCCCACCTGCACATGCGCACACCACAAACACTGCCCCTGCACGTGCGCACACCACTACACTCCCCCACCTGCACATGCGCACATGACCTCTGTCGGCCACCGTCCTAGCCGCGATGTTGCAAACGTTTCCCTCCTTCTTTGTCTTCACTGCATGATTGTTGCTCAGGACTCACCCTCTCCTAGACTCTGCAACCCCTAACTTCAGGCTCACGGAGCCTTTTCTGACTCCCTCTCTTTATTTTTATTTATATTTTTGGAGGCAGAGTCTCACTTTCTCCCCCTTGGTAGAGTGCCATGGTGTTACAGTTCACAGCAACCTCAAACTCTTGGGCTCAAGGGGTTTTCTTGCCTCAGCCTCCCGAGTATCTGGGACTGCAGGTGCCCACCACAATGCCTGATGATTTTTATAGACGAGGTCTCAGTCTGGCTCAGGCTGGTCTCGAACCTGCGAGCTCAGACAATCCACCTGTCTCAAACTCCATATCCATTTTAGATATCAACATGAACTTAATGTAAGTCTCTCCAACATGATGCTTCCCTGCTTAAACCTTGCCAGTGATTTCTTAGCACCAAAAGGATGAGGTCTGAACTGCTCAATGGGGCCTAGGTGGCTTTTCACGATCTGGCCCTCATCTCTCCAGCCTCATTGACCTCCCTGCCTGAGCCACACAGAGCTTCCTACAGCTCCTGAACGTGCCATACCCCCTTACTCTGTGCCTTTGCATATGTTGTTCTCTCTTCCCTTAATGTTCCTGGCATGCACCACCTGCCTAACTCCTTATCCTACAAAGCTAAGCTCAAATACATATCCTTCCAGAGAAGCCTTCTAAGGCTCGCGCCCCACCCTTTCAATCTGGGTTGGATGACACATTCTCTGTGCTGCTTTAACACCCTGGCTTTCCTCTATCATAATCCTTAAGACCCTGAATTCTGAATGTCTGTTTGTCTGTTAACCTGCCTCTCTCCCTTATTGGCCTTTAAGCTCTTGAAGGGTAAAGGACTCCTCCTTATGTGTTAATACGTTTATCTTTATATTCTTGGAGCTTAACACACAGCAGGAGTCTAATAAGTGTTTATTTGACCACATTCTTTTATTTTTCAAAACAAGTAATTTTTTTATGCCTGGGGGGAGTGGGTCTTGCTATGTTGTCCAGGCTTATCTCTTAGGTTCAAGCAATCCTTCTGCCTCAGCATCCTGAGTAGCTGAAAAAATAAAAAAAGAAGAAGACATAATTTATAAAGTTCAAAGAGATGGAATCAAAAGCAAATTTATAACTTAGAGCTCTTCTTGGTGTCTATGGTGTAGTGTTTACTGTGTTATTTCATATGGCAGAGAAGATCTGTAGGGTTAGGGCTGTGGGCTGGGAGTGGGTTTATCGCATAGACCTAAGACGGAGACTTAATTTGTATAGATCCTTCCCAGCCTGGGCCTCTGGGTTTTCTTTCTGGGTAGAGATGATCTTCTGGGGGAAGTAGCCCTGCTCCAAGCCTACAAGTCTTTACTGTTTTACTCATTCTCTTTGTGTTCTGCTGTGTAAAATTTAAAGAGATGGAGCCCTGTTTGAGACTTGACAGGATTATGTTTCATGATCCCCCAAAAGTGTTTGTGTAACCTCAAGCCATACTGAAAGCAAAATGCAGCTTAATGTGGGATTCTGCTGGACCTGGCTCAACTTTTCATCTGGCCGCTTGGCTTGCGAGCGTGCAGTGTTTGAGTAAGTGGCTCCTCCTGAGGTCTGTCGGAGCTGTAATGTCGATAAGATCCAAGGCCAGGGCGCTCAATTCCTAGTAAGCAGAGAGAATTTTAGGAATTTAACAGCAAAAGTTATTGAGCCCCTGGTTTGTGCAAGGCCCAAAGCTAAACTAAACACTATGGATGACACAGGTTGTTTAGGGCTGAGGCTCCATTCTCAAGAAGCCTCCTATCTAGAAAGAAAGGCTGATAAGCAAAGTTTTGGAGACGTGACAGAACTCGACCTACTCCAGCCTGGTAATTACTGTGATGTCCAGGGCATTGAAGAACGGAATGCCTTTTATTGAGTTACGCACTGGACAAAGGTTTAGGTCTTAAGCCCATTATTGTCTTGAACCTTATTCTCATCTTGCAATTAACATGTAGTGGACAAAAGTCTAGAAAATTAAGTTGGGAAATAAGCAAGGACATTGAAGGTGTTTTGTTGGGGAGGGGGAGCTGTACCTGCCATTTGCCCTTGGCAGATGGTATGGAGTCTGGGAGAAAGCTCTTTAAGAGATTAGACTGTATGAACTCTTATTTCATGAATCTAGCTGCTGAGCTGGAATAAGTAGAGTTGAAGGAGGAATGGATCAAGACCTTGTCCTCAGAGGGATAAAGAGGAAGATAAAGTAGAGATGAGGGTGTCAGATGATAATATTATTTTAGTAGGCTGTAAGACCATGGGGGGAGGTAGTGTAACCATGGGGGTCAGGTTGGGGGTGTTGAAGAGATGAAAAGTTTAATTATCTTCACAGTGAACTTCAATCATGTCCATTAGCATTTCCTTATGGAGGTGGCATAAAGGAAGTTGAAAACTTCTTCCCCCCAGCCCCCAACTACCACTACTAGCAAAGGGTTTTCTAGAAGGGGAACTATAGCCTCCTAGGTCTTTTCGCTCCTGATTAGGAGAAAAACCTTTCTATACCACTGTTGTCACTGTTCAAACCTCCTTAGAAAAGAAAGGGAGAAATGCTTAACTTTTTCCTTTGCAAAATGGTACATTCAATAGCCCTCAAGCAAATATATTAAGATGTTGCATTTCTCAACTAATCTTTCTTTTTCTTATAGTAGCATAAAAACAGCCTAGCTTTCTTCAACTTTTTTTTTTTTTTTTTAAGGGTAATAAGTATAAAATTCAAATGGTACAATAGCAGTTACCATCTCTGTAAGTCTCTGTTTTACATTGTCTTGTGTCCATCCAGTTCCCTTCTCCTGGGGTGGCAGCCTTGCCAATTTCTTTCTGTGATTTTTGTGGCACCTGGTTGATTCCTGTGTTACCACAGAAGGGACGTCATGGAAATTGGTTTAACACAGAATTCATGTCCCGACTGTGGCCAGGCCCTGGGTGCTAAAGCCTTAATTTTGATGAAGTCTCATCTAAAACTTCGTTTTCTTACCTGTAATGTAGCTAGAATGAAGTTCCAGTACTTTCTTTGTTAGTGAACGCATTACTGTCTGCGGGATGAAGACTTTTCAGTTCAGAAAGCTTTTGGACACTGAAGGCTTCTGGAACTTTGAAAGTGTTTTAGTCCCCGTTTCAAAACCCAGCCGTGTGGTTTCTGTTAAATGAGATGACGGACAGCTGCCCCTCACGGTCACTTAGTCTAGCTCCTGTTGCTAAATGGCTCCAGTGAATGTCTGTATTTATTTTGCCATTGAATATAAAGCATACATTTTTCTTACTCCAGTAGCTCATCAGGTTCTTGAATCTTTCGTCATAGACTCATAGACTCGTTGAGACAGGAACTATGCCTGTCTGAGCCACCCTCACACCCTCGCAAGTGGGTGTTCAATAAATGTTTCTCCATGATTCTAAGAAAGACTCGGTGAGGTCACATGCTCAGGAGGAGGAAGGACGCTGGGAAAGAGCGATAGGAGATTTTTCATTGACCTTTCCTCTGGGTCAGTTGCTGACTGCCTCAGTAACGAGACTCCAGCTCCTTGACCCCCATCAAATGGTTGATACCACTGGGTTTTCAGGAAAGAGTGGTCACCACTGCTTCCTTGCTCCAGCGCCTGCTGATAGGAGTTCATGTTGACCAATCTTTTTTGGTTACACCCAGGATTCCTTTGTGAGGAAAGGGAAAGTAGCGTGCATTAGTGCCCGTGACTAATTACGACTTGCTTCCTTTGTTTCTGGACTTATCTTTCAGTGCCGTTCATTCTCCTTGAGAAGTAAGGAAGTGCAGGTGGCAGGTACTGGGCATAGGACTGGGGTCATGCCCACCCCTGACGTGTAGCTGGGGGCACGTCACTGCCCCTTCCTGGGCCTCAGTCTCCCTATCTGTACAATACAAGTCAGGCTATCTGATCTCAGCTCCTTCCCTGTCAAAGCCCTATGACTTGGGGCCCCCTGTCCTACGTTTGTGCTCCTGTGACCTTCCCCTTGACTTTGCCTCTACCCACAGCCCAGATGTCCGTCACTGACTCAGGTCTCTGCTTTGTGCTTCCAGGTTTTCTTCGTGTCTGATCTCTTCAAGACTAAGACTTCGCTCTCCCTGCCTCCTCCTGCCATCCGGAAGGAGATCCTCTCACCTGTGGACATCATCGACAGGAACAACCACCACAACATGGTGTAGGCGCCGCCTTAGTGAAGTGACTGCTGACAGCAAGTTCTTGCTGCTAACCAATCTCATCAGACGGTAGAATGTAGGGAAAAACTTTTGCCCGACCGATTTTTTTTTTTTTTTTTTTAAGAAAAAAAGAAAAATTTGACTCTGTGGCCTTCCAAAATAGGTAGTGCTCACCTATATGGAAACAATGACAAACTAACAGCAGGTGCCGGCATCCTGGACGTGCCATTAGTGGAAGTGTTCATGTTGTAGTGGACACGGGCTTGTCAGGAACAAACACTAAAAGAATCTGAGAGGAGGCTGCTGTCACCTTTTGTGACCCAAGGAGCCCCAGGCCTGTGAGAACAGCACAAATTCACGTTGTAGCACACGGTGCCCGAAATAGCACTGAATCAAGAAAATAGCCATTGGGGGGAAGGGTTCCCATTTTCTGTCTCGCTGTCCATCCCATCCCATTCTCTACTGTGACTTTGGTTCAGAAAGTTTTGTTTTGCGTTTTTATTTTTTTCTAATATACGCAAAGAGCAAGTTTGCTCCTGTGATCAGATCCCAACTCCAGATCGGGAGTCCTAAGGCCTTCTCACCTCCTCACCCTTAGGCCGACAGCCACAATCCCTCACTTTAGTGATTAGGAGACTCTTTGTGGATGAGTGAACTTCACAAATAGCACAATTTCAGGAGCAATCAAGGGCGCAAGCCCTCTTTTGTCTTCTTTGGACGCATCATCCTGTGATGGTGACATGCCAGTTGCAGGATGGTGATGTGTGCACACCAATCACCGGCCACTCACACGCTCTTACTGACGGTTAGACCTGGGTTCCTGCTGTCTCCCTTGACATCCTTGCTGGGTGCCTGCTGGGATTTCCTGTGAGGGTCCGAGGATGAGCAAAGGCATGGTTTTGCCACTGGCTGATGGAAAGCAGCCTTCTGTACAACAGATGGGAGAGAGAAGGGGGCAGAATGAAAAAAAAATGAACCAACCTTTTGGCTTCTCCAAGTCAGAAGGAGCCAAGAGTAGCAGTGGTGGTCTCAAGCTCGAGAGGCTACCCTTCCAGGTCACAGAGCTGAGGGTCTTGGTGGGAGCTGCTCTTGCGAAGCTGCAAAGCACTATTGTCTTGGGGTCGACCCCTAGGGCAGTTCTTGGTAGGTTCTGCTGGGCAGAACCCAGGGGTTAAATCTCCATAGAGAGTTTCCTCATCCTCTACCCATAAGTGTCCTTCAAGCAAGGTCCCCTGAAGGCAGCAGATGGGGATCCCTTCTACTGAAGCTTTGAGGAAATGAGGAAGGAAGAAGTATTTTCAGAGGTTGGATACAAACCTTTCAAAGGGCTACATGTAACCACCTGGATCAACCACATGCACACCCTCACTGCAGAATCCGTCCTTTCATTTCAACTTATAGCAAGCTATGATTTTTATATATAAATATTATATAAATAATGTATAAAACATTAAAAGTTAACTATGTAAAATATTATTTCTGAAACAATTTTAGCTATATCCACTATGATAAACCGTGTTTCGACCCTGTGTTATTTACATTAGCTGCTTAAAAAAGCATCGAGTTCATTGTTTTGTTGTGTTTTTTTTTTTTTAATATCAACTAAAATGTAGTTCTGTGGTAGACCTTGTTTTATAACGGAAGAAATAACTGCAACTACAGAAAACTGTATAAAAACATTAAATTGTCAGTATTTTTGTAAGGTTCAATTTTGTAAAGAGAATAATATTCAAAGACTTTTGTAGCATACAAAGTGAAAACTTGTATCTGCAGGACTATACTTGTATTAAATGTGCTTTTTAAATAAAAGCTCATAACACAACTAACTAAGGAATGGGGCGCGTGGCGTGTTGGAAAGATGTTTGTCTCGTGTGTGGGGAGCAGGAGGGGGACCTGCGGTGTGGGGCTGGCCTCTCTGAGCTTGTCTCACTTCAGGACACCCTCTCCTGAGTCTGTCAGGTGGAAATATGGTGGTCTCTGAGTAGACACTGATGTCTGTCTACGCTGCTCTTTCATCTCTGGAAGCCTGTTTGCAGGTTGAGGCTCTTCTAAAGAGCTTTTGTATTCTAAAGGGGGATTTCTGTCAGGGAGGTGGGAGCTGTGGGTCAGCAGAGGCAGATAAGGAGCCAGTGGTTGAGATAAGATGTGCTGGGGGCGGGGCTTACCCGGGGAGGCGGGGCACAGCCCACTTCAAAGGGAGGGCAGCCGGCTTCCTCCTGCTTTCCTGCCTTCCTCCAGTTTCCCCAACCTGAAAGGAAAAGGGAAACTGGAAATGCACCTTTATTCGAGCACCTGTGTGCCAGGCACGTCCGCCTGTTTGTCACTTTTGATCCTCCAGCAGTTTGTACTTTGAGAAATAAGGAATTCAAAGATTAAGTGACTTGTGAAAAGATCCTACAACAGTCCATTGTAGGATAGGTCTTACAGTCATTTGCTACAGCTTCACTAACAAATTACCATAAACTTAGTGACTGACAGCAACACAGATTTATTCTTTGACAATTTTGGAGACTCTAGGAGAGAAGCTGTTTTGTTACCTCTTCCAGCTTTTAGAGACCAACCACCTTGCAGACTTGTGGGCCTCTTCCTCCTCCGTCTTCAAAGCTGCCGAGCCCTTGTGCCATCTCTTCAACTCTCTTTTGTGCCCCGTCCACATTTAAGCTCCCTGGTAATTTCCACTGGCCCACTCAGATCGTCTAGGACAGCCCACCTACGTGAAATTGAGATGTTTAGCAAGTTTAATTCCCCTTTTCCACGTAGCATACATTCACAGATTCCAGGGATTAGGTCATGGACATTTTGGGGGGGACCACTGTTCTGACTATCACAGTTTACCCTCTGGCCCCCAAAGATTTACATCTGTACTTTGTGCAGAATAGATCCACCCTATTCTAAGTTTCCAACACAAACATCAACTCAAAATCCACAATGTTGTCTAGGGGCCAGGGCGGTGCATTGCTAGGATTATAGAGTGTTGTAATCCTAGCACTCTGGGAAGTCCAGGTGGGTGGATTGCTTGAGTTCAGGATTTGGAAACCAGCCTGAGCAAGAGCAAGACCGACCCCATTTCTGCTAAAAATAGAAAAAGTAGCCAGGTGTTGTGGCTCACATCTGTAATCCTAGCATCTGGGGAGACCGAGGCAGGTGGATTGCCTGCGCTTGGGAGTTGGAGACCAGCCTGAGCCAAAGCGAGACTTTGTCTCTATAAATAGCCAGGTGTTATGGCGGGTGCCTGTAGTCCCAGCTACTTGGGAGGCTGAGGCAAGAGAATCGCTTGAGCCCAAGAGTTTGAGATTGTTGTGAGCTGTGACCCCCCATGCCACTCTACTGAGGTTGACAAAGTGAGATTGTCTCAAAAAAATAAAAATTAAATTAATATAAATAAATAAAAATTTAAAAACCAGCCAGGTCTTGTGGTGGGTGCCTGTAGTCTCAGCTACTAGGGAGGATGAGGCAAGAGAATCGCTTAAGCCCAAGAGTTTGAGGTTGCTGTGAGTTGTGACACCACAGCACTCTACCCAGGGTGACAGAGTGAGACTCTGTCTCCAAAGAATAAATAATTTTTTTGTCTAAACCTTAACTCAAATATCCTAAATCTCATCATCTAAACTAAACCATCCCAGTAAGGTAAGAATGAGGGTCGGGGTTTAATCCACCTTGAGAGAGAGTTCCTCTTCACCTGTGAACCTGTCAAACTCAAATTATTTGCTCCCAAAATTCAGGGACAAGCACAGAATAGCAGTTAAAGACATTCCTATTCAAAAAGAGTGAAAGTGGAAGGAAAGACGGAGTCCTCCCTCCCAAGCAATTTCAGATGCCAGCCAGGCAAGCTTGTGGAGTCTCCCTTTCGGTTTCAAGTGGCACCCTGCCTTCTTTTCCTACCAGGAAGGTCAGCCTGTTCTTTGGGGCTAGTCCAGGCATCATTTCAAGACCCTGGGCTGGTCAGCAATTTCTCATCATTTTTCTGTTAAGTGGTGATGTACCTGTGGGCCCCGGATGCAGCCAGGGTGATCTCAAGGCCAGAGTCCACGTTTTCACTTCAACTCCGAACAAAGGCCCGGAGGGACAAAGTGCCTCTTGCCATTGGGGGAAGGAAGGCGCTTGAGCGGAGGAGACGGTGGGACCAGAACATAAAGGTCTTTTCTTTGTGCTTTTCCAGAAGTACCTGATGGACTAAACCAATTCTCAGGAAGAAATCATCTCATTTCAGGAGGACATAAGGGAAAGAGGGAGTTGCACCCCACAATACCCGTGCCTTTGACATAAGGGAAAGAGGGAGTTGCACCCCACAACATCCGTGCCTTTGTGGTAAACTGCTGACATGGACTTTGGAAGTCAGAGCAGGTGGCAGGTCTTTGCCCCTTGCTGGCTATGCCCTGGCCTTTGGACAAGTCCCTTGCCTTCCCGGGGCTTTGACTTGTGTGGGACCTGCTTTCACGACTCTTCTCTCATGGGTTCTATCAGCCTTGCCCCTTGGTTCTCACACCGTGGTCCCTAAACCAGCACTATCTGGGGCGTTTGGGAGAACCGCAGACCTGGAGGCCCCCTCCCCCACCCACACCTCCAGAATCAGAAACCTTTGGGCAGAGGCCCTAGGACAGTGGTTCTCAACCTTCCTAAGGCCGTGACCCTTTAATACAGTTCATGTTGTGGTGACCCTCAACCATAAAATTATTTCCGTTGCTACTTCATAACTGGAATTTTGCTACTGTTATGAATTGTAATGTAAATATCTGACATGCAGGATGTATTTAGGCGACAATAAAAGGGTCGTTCAACCCCCAAAGGGTTCACGACCCACAGGTTGAGAATCGCTGCTCTGGACACCTGCAGATTCCTTTCAGGTGTGCTCCCTTCCCCCCACCCAGCCACTTCACTGCGGCACCTGTGGCTCAATGCCTGCGGTGCTGACATCAGGAACCTCTTATCTCTGCACACCAAAATTACATGTGTAAAGGTCTATATTGAGATGGTAAGATTTTTAGGAGCAAAAGCAACTCTTACCCTCTCAGCCAAGTTCTGCCTCCCTGCCTGGTGCTATATAATTCCTGGTAATAGGTAATTTTTGAATCAATTAATCAGCATCCAGGTAAAAAAGTCAGATGACTCTTGGTAAACACCCACTTAACAGGCTGCTGGGATACAGAGAATTGTAGAACATTGTCGCTCTCTTTTGAAATTAGTGAGCCCTTCTAACTTACATTTTTTCTGAGGTAGAATAAAAGAAGAAGGCAAAGAAGTTCGGCCAGCTCTAAATCTGCAAAACATTTCTGCCAGGCAGGTGGCTCATGTGTGTAATCCCAGAACTCTGGAAGGCCGAGGCGGGTGGACAGCTGGAGCTCAGCAATTCAAGACCAGTCTGAGCTAGAGCAAGACTCCATCTCTACTAAAAATAGAAAAAACTAGCTGGGCATCATGGTACACCCCTATAGTCTTGGCTGAGGCAAGAAGATTGCTCAAGCCCAAGAGTTTGAGGTTGCTGTGAGCTATGACGCCATAGCACTCTACCAAGGGTGACATAGTGAGACTCTGTCTCAAAAAAAAAAAGAATTTCTGCCAGTTAGAATGAATTCATATATTCATTATCTTATTCCAAAATAGTTCCAAAAGACCTTTTATGTGCAAAAGACTGGCCTGGGTACTTCCCGTGGTTTATGTCATTTAAATTTTCAAAAACAGCTGTTAAAATAGATACTCTGAACGGCTTGGGGAGAAGTGAAGAGAAGTTAGTTAATGGGGATGAAAATACAGTTAGATAGAAGAGAAAAGGTCTAGTATTTGATAGTACAATAGGGAAATGATAGTTAATAATTTATTATATATTTAAAAATCGCTAGAAAAGTTGTAATGTTCCCAAAACACAAAGAAAAAAATAATCGAGGCAATGGATATCCCAATTACCCTGATTTGATCATTACCTATTGTTTACATGCATCAAAATATCACATGTACTCCCACAATATGTATAAGATAATATATCAATAAAAGATATGAAAACAGAAAAGAACAAAAGTAGATAATCATTAGCCCTATTTTACTGAGTGGGATACTGAGGGCTCAGTTGAGAATCTTGTCTTGGGTGGCGCCCGTGGCTCAGTCGGTAAGGCACCGGCCCCTTATACAGAGAGTGGTAGGTTCAAACCCTGCCCTGGCTGAACTGCAACAAAAACAAAATAGCTGGGCGTTGTGGCAGGTGCCTGTAGTCCCAGCTACTTGGGAGGCTGAGGCAAGAGAATAGCTGAAGCCCAGGAGTTTGAGGTTGCTGTGAGCTGTGTGATATCACGGCACTCTACCGAGGGTCATAAAGGAAGACTCTGTCTCTACAAAAAAAATGCTAATAAGAAGAAGAATCTTGTCATGATTCACACACCTAATATGGGATAGATCTAGGATTCAGGTCCAAACTATTCCAGTCATTTATAGACTAATATTTATTAATTACTTCCTGTGTACCAAGAACTGCTAAACACCTGAAGTAGGACAGTGTATAAAATGAGACCCCAGCTTCAAGGAGCTTATAGTCTAGAGGAAAATATAAACAATCAAATTGCACTATGTAATTAAGAGCTAAGGTGAGTGCTCCAAATGATGAGTACAGGAAGCTAAGAACGTTTCAGCAAGACGACCGTCCTATTAAATGGCTTCTCTGGGCTCTGCCTGGGGCCAAAGCCTGCTTACCTCCCTCCTCTGCCCCAACAACAGCGAGGAAAAGAGCCAGATGTAGGCCTAGGAAGACCTAGGAGAAGAGACAAAAGAGAAAATAAGTTCTTACACTGGTGTGATGTGGGAGGAGAGGCCTTTATGAAGTTTTTTTTTGAGACAGAGTCTCACTTTGTCACCCTTGGTACAGTGCTGTGGCATCATAGCTCACAGCAACCTCAAACTCCTGGGCTTAAGCGATTCTTTTGCCTCAGCTTCCAAGTAGAGGGGACTACAAGTACCCGCCACAATGCCTGGCTATTGTTTTCTTTTTTTTTAGAGATGGGGGTCTCGCTCTGGCTCAGGCTGGTCTCCAACCTGTGAGCTCAGGCAATCCACCAGCCTTGGCCTCCCAAGTGCTGGGATTACAGGCGTGAGCTACCGTGCCCAGCATTTATGAAGTTTTGTGATAGCATCAATGGAATGAGTCAGAAAGACTTTGCTGTTCTCCATGATGGACCCTCTTTGTACCTTGAGTGAGCATCCCTTCTAAAAGATCTAACCTTGAAAAATCAAGCCGGGATTTTTGCATGAATGCTTCGAATGGCAATAAACCTGACTTTAACAGTCCTTCGTGATGGTTGTTTTTGTTTTGTTTGTTTGTTTTGAAACAAAGTCAGATTCTGTCACCCTTGGTAGAGTGCCATAGCGTCATAGCTCACAGCAACTTCACTTTGAGTTCAACAGATCCTCTTGCCTCAGCCTCTCAAGTAATTGGGATTGCAGGTGCCCACCACAACACCCAGCTATATTTTAGAGACTGAGTCTTGCTCTTGCACAGGCTGGCCTCAAACTTGTGGGCTCAGGTGATCTACCTGCCTTGGCCTCTCAAAGTGCCAGAATTACAGTCCTGAGCCACTGCGCGGGGCCCCTTTATGATGGTTTTTTAAACACTTAAGTGAAGGGCATGCAATCACATTTGTGTACCTGACAGCCTTCTATAAGAAGACAATGAATGTCAGAGACAAATGTTAGTATCAGTATCAGGTGGGCTTTGGTAGTTTTGGTTCCAAAACAGTGTATGAGTAATAAGAAAAAGGATATAACTTATGTTTACAACTTTAACAAAGAACATGTAAGTGGGAGACGAACATGTGAAAAGCATGCTCAACTGTTTAGTCATGGGGAAGTGCAAATTAAAAATTGCAACAAGGGGGAGGCGCCTGTGGCTCAAAGGGGTAGGGCACCAGCCCCATATGCCAGAGGTGGTGGGTTCAAATCCAGCCTCTGCCAAAAACTGTAAAAAAAAAAAAAATTTGCAACGAGGGCTTGACACCCTAGCACAGTGGTTACGGGGCCAGCCAGGTACACCAAGGCTGGCAGTTTCGAACCCAACCCAGGCCAACTAACAAACAATGTCAACTGCAATAAAAAATAGCCAGGTGTTGTGGCAGGTGCCTGTAGTCCCAGCTACTTGGGAGGCTGAGGCAAGAGAATGGATTAAGCCCAAGCATTTGAGGTTGCTGTGAACTGTGATGCCACGGCACTCTACCCAGGGTGACATAATGAGACTCTGTCTAAAAAAAAAAAAAAAAAAAATTGCAATGGGGTTTCACTACATAGTTAGCATATTCGTGTCTAAATTAAAAAGAAAAAGAAAGACCCATCTGTATCAAACTCCAATTCACTGCTGGTAGGGATATAAATTGATACATTCACCTTGGAAAACTTCGCCAGTATCTGTTAAAGTTGATAATACATGCATCCTATCCTCCAGAAATTGCATTCCTAAAATGTTTACCAACAGCAGAAAGTTATGAATGCTCAGCGAAAAACATAATGCTCAGGGCAGCGCTATCCAACAGTGGAACAAACCAAAATCCCCATTAACAGCTGCAGGGCCAACTAAACAGTGGAGTCAAATATTCACATGAGCAAGGAAAAGGAACAAACTCCCAAATATACAACAATGTGAGTGAACAGCACAGAAAGAATCCCAAATGAGCAAAATCAGGGACAAAAGGGTTCATACTGTACACGTGCATTTTTTTTTTTTTTTTTTTATTCATTGAAGGTACAAGAAACCGGGTGACACTGATTGCATTTATTAGGTAAAGTCCCTCTTACAATTGTGTCTTGCTCCCAAAAGACAAGTCCGTTTTTATGAAGTTCAAAACAGGCAAAGCTAATCTATGGTGACAAAATTTAGATTCACAGTTACGTCTGGGGTACACATCGGCTGGGAGAAGACTCGATCTGGGTGGTGATCACCATGTGAAAATGCTTTAGCAGCCTACTTATAATTTATGAGCTTGTCTATTTATACGCCATACTTCAGCTGAAAAGGAGAAAAGAGGGGAACCTGTATATAATTGTTCTTTTTTACAATTTTTTTAAAAATGAAAAGTAAATTTATTTCAGGTTAATCTGAGTGTATACACGATCAGGTCAAAATATTTCTTATTGTTAGGTGGAATCCCTCTTGTAGTTATGCTCCACACTCAGAAGGTGTTGCCAAACACCCCCACATCATGCCCATTCAGTGAGAGCACCCCAACCCACCTCCTCTCTCCCTCCCTCACTACCCCTCCCCCCAACTTGAATTGAATTGAGTTTTTCTGCTATGTGGGCATGCATTAGATCATCTACTAGCTTCATAGTAGTATTGAATACATTGGATAATTGCTTTTCCATACTTGTGATACTTTACTAAGAAGAATGTGTTTCAACTCCGTCCAGGATATTATAAAAGATGTGAAGTCACCATCTTTTTATGGCTGAACAGTATTCCATGGTGTGCATGTACCACAATTTGTTGATCCATTCCTGAGTTGATGGGCATTTAGGTTGTTGCCACGTCTTGGCGAATGTAAATTGAGCTGCAGTACACAATCTAGTCCAAATGTCCTTATGATAAAACAATTTTTTTTCTTCTGGATAGATGCCTGGTAGTGGGATTGTGGGGTCAAATGGGAGGTGTAATTTGAGTTCTTTGAGGATTCTCCATACTTCTTTCCAAAGAGGCTGTATGAGTTTGCAGTCCTGCCATGTCAAATATGCAATTGTCAATTTTACCTCCCAAATAGCTTTTGACCTTACCCCTTCCCTTTGCTCCCTGACCACTAACTTATGCCAGGGCTCATTAATTCTTCCTTAGCCTGTTGCAATATTCCCCTTACCACATCTCCATGCCTCCAGCTACCTTCTTCTAAGACTATTTGTATGTCATGATCAATTGAAAAAGAGAAAAAAGTGAAGATTGTAAAAATATTTTTTTTTCTTTAACTAACAAAGGAAAAAAGCACAAGTCAAATCATGTCACTCACATGCTTAGGGAATAAAATTCTTGGCATGAGATTTGTCCTCATTTTAAAATTTTGATTTTTTTTGAAAATAAACTACACAGCAGAGAATAACGTGAGACCCATTTACCTAGATGTAACAGGGAAGTTATTAACAAGACATTCAGCCTTATTTTTCCAGATCAAATGTTGTTGTTGAGGAATAAGTTGTTAAGATCCCACTTAAGCACAGTCACTCCATGCCATAGAGTCTGTTCCCCAGGGAATCATCATCTTGAATTTGGGTGTGTATCTTTTTAGTTCAGATTTTCTTATTTGACTTAACATATTTATGCATCCATGAACAATTTAAAAAAACTGCTTTGCGAGTTTTAAATGTGCATATATATAAGGTGGCACCTGTGGCTCAAAGGGGTAGGGCGCTGGCCCCATATGCCAGAGGTGGCGGGTTCAAACCCAGCCCCGGCCAAAACCTGCAAAAAAAATAAAAATAAATGTGCATATATATAAATATTATCAAAGTAGCATGTATTTTTATAATCTGCTTTAATCATTAAATGTTGTATGGTTTGCAACTTACACACCGAACACACAGATCTAGACTGCTCATTTTAATCACTCTGTGGTATCATTACATGTGGATAAACCACAACTTATTAATTTTTTGTAATACTGATGGACATTAGATGGTTTTCAGTTCTTCACTATTATAAACAATAAAGTAATGGAAACCCTATGTGTCCAAGTGAGAGTTTTAGTCTCAATATGCTTAAAAATGGAATCACTGGTTGGTAGACTATATACAGCTCAACATTTATAGATATTGCCAAAATGCTCTCCAAGATAGTTGTATTCATTTATTCTCTTAATAGCAGCACATGAGATTGCCAATTGATTTCCATCCTTAATAACTTGTATCACCAGGCTGTTAAATTTCAATAGTCTGATAAGTACGAACAATTTACTTTTCATCTATGGCACTAAATAGGTTGAGCCTGCATGATTTATAATTTTTTATTGTGAGCTTATCTATAGCAGAGCTGGTGTTTTCCGTGGGAATCTCATGTGGCCTGATTTCTAGAAAGCATTTTTTTGCTTGCTTCTGTCAGGAAGGAATCCCAGGACTTTCACTGACCTGGGAGCTGTTACATTTCAGTATTTCTATATATATATATATATATATATATATAAAATTTTTTTTTTTTTCTGGAGGAGGGAGCTCTCCAGTAGCTATGCCAGCTCTATTATTATAGCATCTGGCATATAGAATCTCATCATGATATTCCTTTCGTGAACTAGAACTTGCCTGTCTCTCTACCTCCATTTCAACTCGCCCTTTCTTCTGCTGGTACGCTGACATCCAGCCAGGCTGAACTATTTGCCCCTCTCTTAAAGTCATGCTGCTTTACTGTTGCTATGTAATTACTTCTTCCTAGTCGTCTTCAAGGATCAGATCTGGAGAACTGAGCTTTGCTGGTCCTTCACAGCCCTTTTCTTCTGTAAATGACGATTTATCTAGCTATCTCACCTGTTATCTGTGAACTCTGGGAGGGCATTGACAATGCCCTACCCTCCGTTTTTCCCTCAGTGAAGAGCACAATGGCCACACAAGGCATTTAGTAAACATCTTTTGATTGAACAGATAACTGAGGAGCCCCTCCTTTCTTGTAAATATGAAAGTGTATGTGCATGATTATATGTTCAAATACATACATGTATGTATTTGCACATACATGATTGAATATATGATTGGATATGCATGCAAGTTTGTATGTGTCTAAGTATATATAGGTATGTGTGTGTTCATTCTGTTCCTCCTGAGTGGGTGACACAAACCATTAGGTGGCATTTGTGAAGATGCTGCAGTGTTTGTGGTGAGAGCAGAGATGAGAAATAAAGGATAATGACCTCTTTAGGGGCCAAACCGTGGAATGCACAGTCCAAGTACTCTCCGTCAGAAACTCTTGCTATGGAAGGTAGCTGGTGGTGGTGGTGGGGTGGAGTTCATTATACCCGAGTAAACGCCACACTGCTTTGGGGTTTGAGGCGTTAGAAACAGGGGGTGGGATGAGTCTTGACACCAACTGAAACAGCCTCAGTGAACAATAGTTCCTACACACCTGATCTCTTTAAATCCAACTGAAGCTTATGTGCCAAGTTTTCACTTTTCATTTTCTCTTTAATCCTGTAAGTCCAGTTCCTGCTTCACCCAAGGGCCTCTCTCTATCCCACTAAGGCCCTGCCTTCTTTTTCTGCGTTTCCTTTCCTCTCATCCGCTGGCAGGTGGGGGCAAACAGAAACTTTCTACGGCATACTCTCTGCTTGATTCATGGGACGCCATCTGGGGTCCACCTTTATTGGCAGAGGAGTTCCATGATCATGACGTCACCTCTGCTCAGGTGGAAGACCCCAGCAAGAATTGAGATGCAGAGGAAATGAGTAGTCATCCCCCAAGGAGACAAGCTCGTGAAGTCGTCACCAGTGACAGCAAAGGAAATTAAGGAAAACTGAGGTCAGAGTTATGAGTACAACCCGTGTTTGTTTATTCTTTCACCATTCACTCAACGAATAGTCACTGACTCTTTCATGGCAGATTAGATGCAGTTCCTGTCCTGGAGAAATTTACAGTCTAATATACGGACAAACAGAAAGAAAAAGGTAAGCCCAGGATGCAAATCCAGAGAAAAGGAATTGAAATGACAGGAATATGAAAGCAAGCATATTGCACAGATAAAAGCATGGGTTTAGAGTTACAGACACTTGGCTTTAAATCCCTACTCTTCCACTTACCTCCATGAGCCACTTGCTAATTGAGCATCCATTTCTTCAGTGGGACATTGGACATAATACACCCATGCAGAACGAGTATGATAATTAAGTGACATGATTTTTTTAGCATAGAGGTTGATTCACTGCAAGCATTTAAATGGAAGGTATTTTATTGTATATTTTATACAGATAATCCTTAATGCTAAAGTGTAAAGCAACAAGTGGAAGTTTGCCAGATGAAGGAAAGGGAGCACAGTGTTCCAGGAGAGAACATGATGTGTCTGAAGGTCTGCTGCATTTCCTCAGCCCTGGTGTAGTTTTAGGTATTTGTGGTACAGGGGCTCAAGTGCAGAAGTGGGGGACGCTGCAATCAAATCATGCAGTATACCTACCCAGAAAGTTCCAACTAGTTTCTAAAATCTATCTATATATTTTTTTGAGACAGAGTCTCACTATGTCAACCTTGGTAGAGTGCTGTGGCATCATAGCTCACAGCAACCTCAAACTCTTGGGCTTAAGCGATTCTCTTGCCTCAGCCTCCCAAGAAGCTGAGACTACAGGCGTCTGCCACAACCCCCAGCTACTTTTTGTTGCAGTTGTCATTGTTGTTTAGCTAGCCCGGGCCGAGTTTGAACCCACCAACCTCGGTGGAAGTGGCCAGTGCCAGTGCTACGGGCACCAAGCCTAAAATCTATCTTCAGAGATGTTAAAAAAGAGACTAACATAATTAGATTTTCATTTTTACAAAAGTTACTTTGAAGCAACTTGGTAAAAGCAAGAAGAGCCTCCTATCATTTGATCTAACAATTTTACTTCTAAGAATTTATCATAGGGAAATAATCAGAGATGAAGACAAATAATAATGATTGCAAACAATTGCTAATAATGAAATTGGAAACAGTCTGAATGTGAAATAATTGGAAATGATTAAAAAAATTATAACATATTCAATTGATACAATATTTTAAAGTGTTCAAATGTGTTCAACAATATTTAAAGGTATAAGAAAGCAAAATTTCAATGAAAAAAGAATTTAGGTTTTGGTTTTTAAAAGAGAAAGAAAGAGAAAAAGAAATCTGCGTTCGCACAGCCAAACTATTAAGTAAAACTGTAGTTAACTCCTGGATGGTGGGAATTATTGGCAATTTCTGTTTTCTTTTACAAGTTTTTCTGTATTGTTTATATTTTAAAATGAGTGTGCAGCATTTGCAATTTAAAAAATATTGTTTAAATGATCACTTTGGTAGGTATTGCACAGAATAAATTGAAAAGAGATTCACGGCTTGGCACGTGTGGCTCAAGTGGCTAAGGCGCCAGCCACATGCACCTGAGCTAGTGGGTTCGAATCCAGCCTGGGCCGCCAAACAACAATGACGGCTGCAACCAAAAAATAGCTGGGCCTTGTGGCCGGCACCTGTAGTCCCAGCTACTTGGGAGGCGGAGGCAGGAGAATCACTTGAGCCCAGGAGTTGGAGATTGTTGTGAGCTGTGATGTCACAGCACTCTACCCAGGGTGACAGCTTGAGGCTCTGTCTCAAAGAAAAAAAAAAAAGAAAAAAGAAAAAGAAAGAAAGAAAAAAAAAAGAAAAGAATTTCACATAGGAGACACAAAAAGAAATGAGACAATTAGATGACTGTTGTTGTAACAGTCCAGGGGAGGAGTGATGAGATTTTTTAGCCAAAACATACCCCCAAAAGATTAAAAGCTGATGTGGTTTCTAGCACTATAAATAGTTAGAACTGCGAAGACGTCCACACCTATTGGATATGGTGAAAACAGAAGCCATCAAACCTGGTGCCCGTGTTTCTGACTTGGGCAATTCAGGGGAGTGAGTACTGACCTCAGAGAGAAGGAGACAGCAACAGGGCAGTTTGTGGGATTGTAGACAAATCCAATAAATAGTTGGATAAATAGGTCTGCAGTTCAAGTACTCTTTCATTCAAAAATATTTACTGAGCAGCTACTATGTGCCAGGCAACACTTTGAATACATAGCAATGTATAAATCAGAATAGAGCTTGAGTTCTAGTTGGAAGTTAGAACTAGTTTGCAAGAGACAGCTGGGCTGGAGATAGGCTTTTAGCAGTTAACCAGGAGATGGTAGGTAGGAAAAAATTCACAAGAAGGGGGATGATGCACCTGGCCCAGTGGGGGAGTATAGACGGAAGGAGTGGGCTTATTTTGGACCTAGTTTGGTCAGGCTATGGCTTTTCTATTTTCTATAGCTCAGAGGATTGAATTGCTTTGATAAATGTCTGGAAATTTCTTAAGTATGATCACCACTTTCTGACTATACCCAACTCCCAGCCCTGCTACCCCTCTGTTAGAGGTGGGAAAATCACTGTATACTTCCTAGACTTGGTGGCAAATATTTAAAGAATTAATAATATGGTCGGGCACGGTGGTTCACCCCTGTCATCAATCTTAGCACTCTGGGAGGCTGAGGCAGGAGGATTGCTTGAGCTCAGGAGTTCCAGACCAGCCAGAACAAAGTGAAACCCTATCTCTACTAAAGGTAGAAAAATTAGCCAGGCATGGCAATGCATGTCATTAGTCCCGGCTTCTCAGGAGGGAGGCTGAGATAGGAGGATTGGTTGAGCCCAGGAGTTTGAGGTTGCGGTGAGCTAAGCTGAGGCCAAGACACTCTAGCCTGGGCGACAGAGCAAGACTATGCCTAAAAGGAATAATAATAATAATAATATGACATTAATTTGCTTCAGTGTAACTTTCTTACTTCAGGGCCTCTGCCTTCTTTGTTCCTTCTGCCTAGAATGCCCTTCCCTGTAACCTTCCCCTCCTTGGGTCCTTCCTGAAATTCAGATAGCTGCTTAACTAATCCTTCCGCCAGGAGGATTTCCCTGATGCTAGGCCCCTGAGAGTTTATCATCCTATTCTAATAATTATCTGATATTTCTCTTATTGTTTTTCCTTATTGTTGCTTCCCTAAAACCCAACTAGAATCTGTCATGAGAGTATGAATCAAACTAGCCTTGCTTTTTGTTACAGCCCCAAGTCAGAACTGGGCCTGGCACAAAGCAGGAAAACGATACTTTATGAATTATTTTGAATTTTAATTTTGAACTATAGTATTTGAATAATTTTAAACAAATGAATAAGGTCAGCTTTGGAAGTAAACATTAAAAATTAACCACTGAGCATGTCTACATGCCAAGCATCTTGTTAAAGGGCTGGAGATACAGAACTAAATTACAGTTATTTCTTATTTGCAAACAGGTTTACAATCTCATGAGAGGCAGACACATATGCAGCTATTATGAGGGAGTAAATAAAGGGGAGGCAGAGGTTTGAGTTGGTGCAGGGGAGGATCCAAAGATGTGTTGTGTGCATGGAGGGTGGAACTGGGTAGTCTCAGGGCTCCAAACTGGCAGACTGGGATTGAGGTGCCAACTTGATATTCTGACCAAGAGGCTTGATTGATGAAGGAAAAAAATGAGACAAAAGAGTGGCTTATATTGTTCACCCAAAGATATATATTCACAAAGGTAGCAGGTACTCAATAAATACTTGTTGAATAAACTAAAACGTGAAATAAAATTTAGAGTTGACACATACCTACAGTGGGATGATATTATTCAGCCTTATAATGAATCCTGACACCTACTATTTCATGGATGAACTTAAAGATCCAGGCACAAAAAGACAGATACTTTATTAACTCACTTAGACGAGGTATCTAGAGTTGTCAGCCTCACAGAAACAAAGTTGAAGGATGGCTTCCAAGGGCTGGGGAGAAAAGAAAATGGAAAGTTATTGTTGAATGAGATTAGAGTTTCAGCGTTTCTTCACTGTCCACTAAGAATACTTAAGATGGTAAATTTTATGTTATGTGTATTTTCCCACATTTTAAAATAATAATGATGATAAAAATTTAGAGTATGGTTGGTGTCTCAGCTGCTCCTCTAGGGTCTCATAAATTAAGTTACAATGAACAGCTTTAGATGTCATTTTAAAATGTGTTAGAGTACATAGTTTTTTCAAAATTCTCTTACTCTGTAGGCAAGTGAAACTAATAAGTTTAAAGACAATTGGCAGAGGTAATTTTTTTTTTTTTTTTTTTTTTAGATAGAGTCTCATTTTATCGCCCTCAGTAGAGTGCTGTGTCATCATAGCTCACAGCAACCTCCAACTCCTGGGCTTAAGCAATTCTCTTGCCTCAGCCTCTCAAGTAGCTGGGACTACAGGCGCCTGCCACAACGCCCAGCTATTTTTTGGTTGTACTTGTCATTGTTGTTTGGCAGGCCCGGGCTGGATTTGAACCCACCAGCTCTGGTGTATGTGTCTGGCACCTTAGCTGCTTGAGCTAAGCAGCTCAACCGGCAGAGATAATTCTTGATGAACTGTCCTGTCAATAGGGATAGTAAGAAATTGGTAGGAAGCTGGAGGAAGGTAGGAGCCAAAGGCAATTTTTGTTTTGGTTTTGCTTTGCTTTTGTTTTTAAAGATGGTAAAAATGATACAGTGTTTGTGTGCTTAGGAGAAGGATCCAGAGAGGGGAAAACTGATGGTGTGTGTGTGGGGGAGAGGTTCTGGGAGGGTTGCTGGAGGGTTCTGCCTGTGACTGAGGCCTGACACATGGTCAAGGCCAACAAGGGTTAGATTGGGTGGGTAGGTGGTGAAGGCCCACGGGAGTTCTGGCCTGATCACTCCATTCCCTCTATAAAATAGGGGCAAGACCAGCAGTTGTGAATAAGAGGGGCTGAGCAGCTGTTGGCAGCTGAGAGGAAGTGGTGTAAAACATGTGTTTAAAGTGTGGGAGAGGATCCACCAGGGAAATGTGGTAGCACTGTTCAGCAGCATTAAATACCCACTTAGAGTTGGTGTCAAGAATTGATTGGGAGGAGTTAGCCAGGCTGCCTGCTTCTCTGCCACATTCCGCCAGGCAGGTGCAGGAGACGGTGGACGGCAGAGTTGTATTTAACCAGCTTGGGAGTTGGCAGGTGTATCCCTTGTTGGGCGCCAGCAGCCGCAAGCTGAGGCTGGATAATTGAAGAGCATGGAGTTGACCCTGGGGAACAGAGCAGGGAAGACATGCGGATGGTTGAGGAGCAGCGAAAAGGCTGGAAAATAAATGGATTCTTAAGTCCCTGCCAGCTGACAAATGTTTCTGTTGGGTTGGGGTACTGATTTTTCTTTTGTAAATTTCAGCAGGTCCATCACAGTAGAACCTCTGTAAGTTGACCACCCAAGGGACTGTAACAAGCTGGTCAACACACGGAGGGGGTCACCGCAAGGAACGAGGCTACTGTATTGCTACGTCCATGAGGTGTCCGGTCTATGACAATTAGGTCAATTTAAGGAGGGAGTCCACGTAGGAGGTGGTCGACTATGGAGGTTCCGCTGTTACGGAGTGTGTGTGTATACATGTGTCTATGTAATGAATATACATTGTATGTACACGTGTGTGTTTATACACGGTTTAGACAGATGTATGCACGTGCATATACATTCACACCCAAGGGCACTTTCTGACTCCTCAATTCTCCGGCTTCTTCAGTAGCCTCTGCAGTTGTTTTCCTGGGCAGTTTTGGAGAAAATCGGTGGCGGAGGTGCCTTTCCGCAGGTTGCCTTCTGCAGTTTCCTGGGCACCAGCTTTCCGGCTGGTTTTGGTGCAGGGCTCTCCGCCCCCTTGGGGCTCTGCCTGCTGTACCCCAGCCTGGCTGTTCCCGTCACGGGGGTTGGGGGGCGGAGAGAAGGCCCAGCTGATTGGAAGCTCCGCGCAAGGGCGGGGCCTGTCATCGGGAGCTGGGGAGGGACCGAGACCCCAGTGGTGGGCGCGCCGCGGCCGGTCCTCGGGAGCGGGGGAGGGACGGAGACCCCCGGGGTGGGCGCGCTGCGGCCGGTCCTCGGGAGCGGGGGAGGGACGGAGACCCCCGTGGTGGGCGCGCCGCGGCCGGTCCTCGGGAGCGGGGGAGGGACGGAGACCCCCGGGGTGGGCGCGCCACGGCCGGTCCTCGGGAGCTGGGGAGGGACCGAGACCCCCGGGGTGGGCGCGCCGCGGGCCTGTCCTCGGGAGCGGGGGAGGGACGGAGACCCCCGTGGTGGGCGCGCCGCGGCTGGTCCTCGGGAGCTGGGGAAGAACCGAGACCCCCGGGGTGGGCGCGCCGCGGCCTGTCCTCGGGAGCGGGGGAGGGACGGAGACCCCCGGGGTGGGCGCGCCGCGGCCGGTCCTCGCAGCGAGGCTCCCGCTGTCGCCAGCTGTCTCCGGCCTGGGGCCCAGGCGGGCAGCGAGCTGGGGCGGCCGGGAGGGGGCTCATTGTCCGGCGGGTGCTGCGACTCTTCTCTGGTTTTCACCTCCAGATCAGATTTTTTGGAATTCAAATGCTGGCTGGTCATGTGGCCGTCCGTTTGTCCAGGAGCCTAGGTTTGTTTGGGGAGAGATCACAGCAAAAGGGTTTTGTTTGGCTTTTTACACTGTTTCCCTAGAGAGCTCGGAGAAGCCCAGGGCAGCTGGGGCGCCGACCTCCCGGGTGGGCGGGCCGGGCAGGCGCGGGTCCCCGGGGAGCGGCCGCGGCTGGGAGCCGGTCCTGGCTTTGCAAGGAATCGGGTCAGAAAGGTGTTCAGCATTAACGCTTTAGTGGGGTGGCAGGGAGGCCTTGCGGGTGGGAGCTGCCCCCCTCGGAGCGTCCAGTCCACTAACGCCACATTTCCGGTTACCTTTGTGCCACACCCTGGGGACATTTCCCAAGAGAAGGGTGACTTCCAGCTCCTTGGAGTCACTGCATCTAAGTCTCCTCTCCAGCACCTGGATGTCCAGGGCTTCATCCCTCACCTACCAAAGATGTAATTCTTCCTGCCTTCGTTTGTTTGTTTATTTATTTATTTATTTGAGACAAAGTCTCACTATGTCGCCCTCAGTAGAGTGCGATGGCCTCACAGCTCACAGCAACCTCAATCTCCTGGGCTTAAGCAATTCTCTTGCCTTAGCCTCCCAAGTAGCTGGGACTACAGGCGCCCGCCACAACACCCAGCTATTTTTTTGTTGCAATTGTTGTTTAGCAGGCTTGGGGCGGGTTCAAACCTGCCACCCTCAGTGTCTATGACCAGCGCCGTAACCACTGTGCTACGCGCACTGAGCCCTTGCCTTCATTTCTTTAAACGAGGCAATCAAAACTCAGGATATTGAAGTGTCTTATCCAACATTAAGCACAGCTTAGTGGACAGGGCACTGCAGGGCCCAGCTCTGCCTTCCAAGCCCTGGCACTCTCTGCTGCTCCACCCAGACCCTGCCCCGCAGAGGAGGCCAGCACGGGTGGGTGGGGAGGAAATAAGAGAAATTAATGACAAACTGTGGGAGTGGTTAAGTGCCACATCCTGGTGAATGCTCAAAGCAGAAGATGGTGCTACTTTTTTGTTTGTTTGCTTTTGTGTGATTTAGGGAAATAGCCCCAGGGGAAATTAAATTGTTCCACCTGCAGAGATGGGCATTTCAGGTCCAGGGACTGGCAGGTTCAAAGGGACAGAGACTCTGGTGCTCACTGAACATAAGAACTGGAAGACTCTTAAGGAACTCCCACCTGGTAGTTTTACTGAAGACAGAAGTGGAGGCCCAAAGAGGAAGTAATTAGTTATGAACAGGAAACATGAGAGGGACAAAACTGGGACAGAAAGGCAGGTGCTCTGCTTTTTAATCTATGCTTTTAAGAGCCTGCACTTGTTTTGCACTTAACAGTGGGCCAGGCAGCTTACATACTTCTATCTCTTTAAGTCCATGAGGTAGACACTGTTTTATAAAGGAGAAAACAGACAAAGGGTAGTAACTTACCCAAGATCACACCACACCTGGAGCCTGTGCTCTTTCCTCAGCTGCCTTAGTACTGATAAGGAGAGGAGGCAAGAAGGGGGCACAGAGAGAGCAGGTGGTGGTTTAAGCCCACAAAGCCTTTGCACTATAAAAAATTTTTTTTTTTTTTTGAGGCGGAGCCTCAAGCTGTGGCCCTGAGTAGAGTGCTGTGGCATCACAGCTCACAGCAACCTCCAATTCCTGGGCTCAAGCGATTCTCCTGCCTCAGCCTGCCCGGCAGCTGGGATTACAGGTGTCCACCGCAACGCCCGGCTATTTTTTGGTTGCAGCCGTCATTGTTGTTTGGTGGGCCTGGGCTGGATTTGAACCCACCAGCTCAGGTGTATGTGGCTGGCGCCTTAGCTGCTTGAGCCACAGGCACCAACCCTGCACCATAAAAAGTTTTATCCCTCTATTCAGATGAGGAAACTGGGTCTCAGAGACGGCCAATGACTTGCCCAAGGTCACAGAGAATGTAATGGAGCTGGCACTGGACACCGGGCCTGGGTTCACCCCACTTCCCCCACCTTGGATGGTGAAACAGTCAAAATTCTCCCTCTCCTGATGGCCTTTCAAATCTTCCACAGCCAGCCAGCTGTGCCTTGGGATCATTGGCCTCTGCCGACAGAGAAGCTCTGGTTTGGTCCACGTGTAAGGTCAAATCTCCTAGGCTTCTCCTCTAGTCACCTGCCTCCAGGCCTCACTGCGGGAGTGGCGGGGCAGGGGTCACAACCCCAGGCTCCCTGCTGCCAGTGGGGGTGATTTTCTATCTCCTGTGCAGCATGTCACCAGATCTGGATCCCATTATCCCAAAGCCCAAAATATGAGTTGCTTAAGGCTTTCAGGGTCCTTTAGAGAAGCCATTTGGTAAAGCAAGTTTCATTTAGGTTTGCAAGCTAAGAACTTCAGGGATAAATCTAGGTCAGGACAGCCTGTATTACAGGCATGGGAACTGCTAGAATTTAGCACGTCTTAAATCTGGGTGAAGAGTGACAAGCAGGCAGAAATATGAATTGGGGGTGGAAAAACGAGACTGCTTAAATATTGCTGTGTGCCAGTAACCCTCACCGACCCAGTGGATAAGATGCACAAGATTGCTCAAAATGGATTAAGTTCATCTGGCTTATCTTCACCACCAACTAAGGTGTCTCTGAGGACTTGACTTCCAGAAGGAATATTTGGAAGGAGGGCTTACATGGTGGAAGGAAGTTCTGGACTAGATTTCAGGAGGCGTAGGGGTTAAGCCAGCTCTGCCACTTAACTGGCAGTGTGACTCTCCAAAAGTCCATTTACCTCTCTAGAGCTCAGTTGTCACTCATTCATGGAATCCGGCGTCCCGTGAGCATTTCTTGAAGCCTTGCTGTGGGCTTGGCCTGGTACTGACGGTTGAGACAATGTCACACAAGACAGGCCCTGTGTGGAAGGACTCACAGCTGCCTGGGGGAGACAGACAAGTTGAAAACAGACTTTCAACTACTCTGGACTATGAACAACTTGCCCCTGCCCCACTGCAAGGACTTATGTCAATAGGACCAGTTAGCTCTTGAGGAGCCTTTGGGAAAATTGGAAAAAGGTACCCCTTTTTCTGGGTGATTGCAGCTCCATGACAAGATGTCCAGCAGGGCAAGCAGAGACAAATAGAGATGTTTTCACCTCTAGTTGCCCCATCAGCTGGCCAGTCTTGCCCGGGGAACAGTCTGCAGACTGGAGTGTTAAGACTGAGACCTACAGGCCCAGTGGAAGGCAAAGGTGGAGGGGTCTATTTTGGGCTGGGGAAGAGGTGTGCACAATACGTGCAGGCTTGAAAGGAGTGTCCTACACTTGGCCACTGGCACAGGGTGCAATGTGACCAGCAGGCAGAGTGACTGGCAGATGGAAGAATGGAAGACACGTGAGTTAGGAAGTTTGGTAGGGGCTGTTTATTACTGATCCATTAAATAAGAATTTAATGAGCGTCATTCCAAGTTGAGTGTTGTAAACACTAGGGAAATAGTGGTAAATTAAATAGACAAAATCCCCTGATTCCAGTGAGCTCCTGGTGGCTTCCAAGGTCATGTTAACCGATCAGAGAGCATACTGATTTCTGTCCTGCCTCTCTGCTAACACTGAGCAGGCCCCAAATGATATAATGTGTGTAAATGGCCTTTGAGAATTGGGACCATCTGGATCATTCCCATGAATAATCCCTTTTAACCTTATTCTGAGGGATCAACAGTGGTGCCCAGGAATTGGGGACCTGTTCCTGACCCTTCCTCTGGGACGAAGAGACCTTTGGTCATGATTCCACAGGAACTGTTGGAGTCATCTGAGAAGGCTGGGTGGCCCCTGACTTCCTAGGGCCGGTTTAGGAATTTACCAGCTCAGCCTGAGGCTACAGTACCTGCGATGGTTACAGGGTCTTTTTCTTCGGGGTTAAATACAAACGGAGACAAGAGAGTCATGTAAAATTCATAAATGGAAGAGAAGTTCTCTCTGTGGGATAACGGTGGGCTGAGGGACTTTAGGAGGCCTTACCAGGTTATTCCCAGGTTAGAAGCCAGGTCTGGCTGGCTTGTCACTAGGCCTTGTTCCCAGGCGTGGGGAGCTTGGCCTCCCCCTCACTGCATGACTTTGGGCAAGCCACTTCCCTGTTCTGGATGCCAGCTCCTTCCTCTTTTAACCACTTATTCAAATTTGAACAACAGAGCTCTTCGAATGTTTCTACACAACCCCCAATTCTAAACCAGATGAAAGTGGTGGTGTAGTGGTTGGCAAGGGGGAACCTGGGGTTCTGCTGCTTCTGTCTCCAGCTTGTCCTGACTCCTTTGCTCAGGACTTCTCCCACAAGCAGATATTACCCTGGCGTCATTGAGGAGCGTATTTGAAACTATTGGATTAGATCATTTTATCTCTGACTAGGCGCTGAGAACTCCCAGATTCAGGGTAGGGGTGGGGGAGATTTAAAAGTTCTGTAATAATTTATAGATTTTTATGTTTACATTGACGTAATTATCCAACCTTCCCCCAGTCCATCATAAATAATCTGGATTATCTAGGCAATGGCCCTCCTTGCTCGGTTTCCATCTACAGACACGAACTTTCAGTGGCTCCATTTGAATTTCTCCCCAAAAAATAAAAAATAAAAAAAAATTAGTCCTCCCAACTGTGGCAGCACCATGCAAACATCTGGAGTGTTAGCATTTAGCTTCCTATGTGAGGCGTTTTCCTTATTGGGGAATGTGTGATTTTTTTTTTTTTTTTTTTTAAGGGATATAATTGCTAGAAGACAAAAGTGTAAGCTAGATAGGAATTTATTTCTCTCTCGCAAGTGTCAGGTTCAGGTAGGCGTGCAACTAGAATGAGTGCTTTGTAGTCGTGGAGATCCCTGCTATTCCTATCACGTTGCTGTGTGGTCCCCAATACTTGACTTCTGTCTCATGATCCAAAATTGCAGCTCCAGCTCCTGCCATCAAGTCTGCATTCCATCCAGCATAAAGGAGAGAGGAGACCCCACCATTTCCTGTTAGAGACAGAAGTTGTATACATCACTTCTTTCCACATCTGACTACCCACAATTTGGTTATATGGCCACAGCTAACTGCAAGGAAGGGCAAGAAATCTCTTCAGCCAGATAGTCTTGTGACCAATTAACAATTCTATCACCATGCACAAGAAGAGAGAAGATAAAGGAGGCAAATACAAATCCTGCCACAGTGGTCTGGCCATTTCCACGGTCCTATGCAGGCATGAAATTCTGTGATGTGAATAGAATCTAAAACTTAAAGCTGGAAGGATTCTCAAGAGTGTAGCTAACCCAGTCTCCTTCACCAAATGATGAAGACATTATAGACTCATTTTACAGAGATGGCCCAGAGAAGTTTGGTGATTTGCCCAGGGTTAACTCAGTAAATAGCAAAGTGAAAAGTGCACCTTGTGGTGCAGGCTCCTGGAAGGACTCTTGTCCCCATGACCATATGCCATCATTTGGAGGATAAACCAGACTCTGTCCTGGAGATTAGGATATTCTGAAAGGAGCGTGAGCTTTGAAATCAGACACAGCTGGCTTTGAATCTTATTTCTGCTTCTTATTAACTGGGTGGCCTGGGCAAAGCATTTCATTCCTTGGTCTTAGTTTTCTCATGTTTAAAAAGAGTGGTGCCTATGGCTCAAGGAGTAGAGCACCGGCCCCATATGCTGGGGGTAGCGGGTTCAAACCTGGTCCCGGCAAAAAACTGCAAAACCTGCAAAAAAAAAAAAAAAAAAAAATGGTAACTTCCACCTCCCAGGTGCCTCCCTTCCTTCTGCTGTTTCTTTTGCCTGTCCTTTTCTTTTCCTCCCTCCCTTCCTCTTCCTCCTTCCCCTTCCCTCCACTTCCTCTCCTTTTCTTTCGCTCATGGAATAATGTGAGGGAAGGGACCTGGCCTGGAACCACGGAGCAAGCCAAAGTTAACTCCTCTCCTCTCTTCCATCTTTCCTTCTCTCCCTCCCTTCGGTTTTTCCCCCCAACTCTCATAGGATGTTGTATTCTTTTTCTCACTAAGCTGAATCACTGGACTGAATAAACTGAGTAGCTGGTATGCACTAGATTTTCTTCCGAATATTCGATGCCCAGAAATCGTCTGCCCGGACTGATGAACTCACAGTTCCTTTTTGCAATTTTGTTAGTTGTTTTTTTTTTTTTTTTAATCAGACGAAAATGATAGTCCTTCTTGGGTTTCCCCCTCCGGCGGTCTCGTTGCTAGACCCTGACGTGGCTATTTCCTCCTTCCTCTACATGACTTTTGAACTCTTTAGAATAGTTACGCAAGCGTTCTGCTGACTATGGGGGTTTCCCCACCTCATCTCCTCCTACAGTTTTTCTGTGAGCTCCTGGAAGACGGGAGATGTACATGTGGGTATCCAGGCAGTTTAGCTCAGGATCCAGCCAAGAGGTGCTCAGTAATCTGTGCTGGATACCACGAACATACGAGGCCTGACAATTAAGTTTGTGAACTCATCCTAGAAAAAATGCTACATCCCTCATTGCTGAATATCGCTGTGGTCACCTTGGGAAGCCATGCACTGACACCAGCACCTAGTCCACCCTTCAAAGCAATTTTGAAGCTCTTTTTCTGAAATGGCCATCAGAGCTGCTGTCTGACAGTTAAGTTCACGAACTTGCCACCATGTGCTGTGTTGGCAGCACTGTACAGACAACTCGGCAAGGTTTCATAACCTTGGCATTTCATTGTCTCACAGCTGTGTTCCTGTCGACATGGGGCAGTGTCTTGCTGAGGTGTGTTCATTATTTTTGTTGTGTGTTTTTGTGTGTTGTGTGATGACAGCGCTGATGGTTGTTTCAGAAAAAGAGTTCCAAAATTGCTTCGAAGGGCAGAAAAGGTGCTGGCATTAGTGCATAGCTTCCCAAGGGGAGTACTTTGAAGATGATATTCAGCAGTGAAGTATGTAGCCTTTTCCTAGGATGAATTTTCAGACTTAATTGTCAGACCTCATATGTTGCTGCAGGGAAATTGGCCAGGGAGGATGCTTCTGCAGAAATCAGCCCTTCTCACCTCACACTTCATAGGTGGAAAAACTGCAGCCCCCTTGGAGATGGATTTCCACCAAGCATGGAGCCTGTGTTAAACTTCCGTACCCTGGCCACCATGACTGTTAGGAAGAAGGGAAGGAAGAAGGTGTGGGGGGCAAAGAGAAAGACAAGAAGAAATGGAAAGACAGGGGAAGGAAAAGAGGAAGAAGTTGGGAAACTAACATTTATTAAGCTACAAGTAACAAGTGTTAAGTAAAGGCCACCTCATTTCATCTTGATAACACTCAGGAGAGAGAGAAATGTTACTGTCCCAGCTTGTGAAGGATGCAAACTGAGGCTCCAAAAGGTTCATACAGTGCATGTGAGGTGGAATTTGGAACTGGAACAAGGTCTGGGAAAATCTTCTTGAACCATGGATCCGTCACTAATAAGGTCAAGTGTTAGGATTCAATGAAGAAAGCTAGACCAGTGTAAGGAGTCCCTTTTAACAGCAGTGATAAGAAAGTTATTTGACCTTGAGAAAGTCACTCACTGCCTCTGAGCCTCGGTTTCCTCTTCTGTAGTGAAAGATGGCCTCTGAGAGGGCTGAGATGCCGTCTAAGTCTCCCGGAATTCCTCAGCCGTTGTGTTGTGTGAGCCATTTAAAAATGACAAATTCTTCCAGGAGGAGCGATGTCTCTTTAAGGTCAGGCCAAACAAACTTATTTGGGAGTTTTGATGAGATCTCTCTTAATTGATTGGGGTGAAGAGTTCAGAGCTAAATTGGAGGATTAGATCTTTCAGCTCTGAGCTGGAAAAGAGACTGGGACCTGAGGGGATTTTAAGTTGATGACAGCCATGCTTTTAAAGCAGCTGACTGGAGAGGCTTCTGCTCAGAACCCAGCCACACTCTCCACTCCCCCGAGAGGCAGAGGGAGCTGCCAAGCACAAAGGGAATATGCTGCTTGGTCCCCAAGAAACGATGTCAAATTTCTGGGGCTTTCCTATGTTTTATTCTGCCTGTTGCTTGGAAGGTTTTCACTGTTCCTTTGTTTTGTGTTTTGTGTGTGTGTGTGTGCTGTTTTGTTTTTTCTTTCTCTTTTTAAAATGACTTTCGGCTTCTTAATTATTCTGTTTCATGGAACCCATTCTTTTTTTTTTTTTTTTGGCAGCTTTGGCCAGGGCTGGGCTTGAACCCGCCATCCCCAGTATATGGGGCTTGTGCCCTACTCCTTGAGCTACAGGCACCGCCCCATGGAACCCATTGGTAACTCTTTCCCTTTAATTTGTTTTTTGTAGGTTTAAAACATTTAGGACAGTGAGAAATTTTGAATTACCTATATACTCGAGTATAAGCCGAGATTTTGTGCCGAAAATTTGTGCCGAAAAACCTAAACTCGGCTTGTACTCGGGTCATACAGGTTATTTGATTCGGTGCACTTAGCTTAACAGGTAATCAAGCTAAATCACAAAGGTTAAAATCCTTCAAAACTGGATTCCTCCTCCTCATCATCTGTATGTCCACACAGAGCTTCAGCTGTATCTG
>CAUYPK010166349.1:0-34151 GCA_963574355.1 Loris lydekkerianus | reverse complement strand
CTCCCCCCACATCCTCCCCAGTTACAGCCCCGCAGAGCTGAGCCCAGGCCTCCCCCCACATCCTCCCCAGGTACAGTCCCGCAGAGCCGAGCCCAGGCCTCCCCCCCATATCCTTCCCAGGTACAGCCCCGCAGAGCTGAGCCCAGGCCTCCCCCCACATCCTCCCCAGGTACAGCTCCGCAGAGCTGAGCCCCAGCCTGTTCATTTTCCTCAGTCTTGTCAGTACCCTGGACAGTGAGCTTCTTCCAGGCAGAGGCTGCCTCAGCAGCAGGCATACCACCACCGACCCAGGCTTGCATGTTGTGAGGAACAGGCTGAGAGAGACGCCCTGGGCAGCATCCGCAAGCACGTGCTACTAGGACCAGGCTTTGAAAGAGGAGGAAAGCTGCTGCCCTGAGAAGGAGAAGCAAGACACAGGCTCCAGGACATGGCGATGGCACTGTCCCACCACTCAGCCCCACCCTCACCAGACACCTGTTTGCAGGATGCAGGATAATGGGGACAGAGTCAAAGCAAGGGGGGAAGGAAGGCCAGTGGAAAGATTTCAGGTTGCCTGGGGGAGTGAGGGAGGTCAGGATGGCTGAGGGCAGAAGCCTGTGTAAAGGCTGCTCTGTCCTCTGCAGGGCTGAGCTGGCCCCAGACCCTACAGAAGCGGATGGCTGGGGAGGCACAGAAGTCTCCAAGAGGGCAACACACTCAGCAGGACGCAAGTCTCACAGCCCTCCATGCTCAGCCCTCTGCACAAGCCTTCCCTCCATCCCAGCCCACTCCGTGCCATCCACAGCCTGGTGTGTGCTTCCCTCCAGACCCACTAGCCCAGCAAGACTCCGCTCAGATGTCATCTGGGCAAAGGTCCCCCTTTCGGCTCCCCCTTTGCAGTCCCAACAGGGTGCTGGGGGTGGAGGTTTCCTTTTCTATGATCCAACGACTTCCCATGTTTCATTTCTGAACTGTAGTTGCTGGATTCTTCAACTTGCTCATCTGTACAATGGGAATAAAAATAGTGCCTATTCCAAAGGTTTACTATGCTGATTAAATAAAGACACAAAGGGTTTATTTAGAACAATGCCTGACAAATGGAAATCAATAATCACCCATTGCTAATGCCTACTTATATAGCTAATAATTACCCCACTATCGCACAAACCCAAGTCTTTGTTCATGGAAGTCTGGAAGGCTCTCTGGTGGACAAATGAGTGAATGTTTGTGCAACCACCACAGTGACTCCAGAAGCAGGTGGTTCAAGTCCAGTCCAAACTCTCAGGATTCTCTAACCTGGCAGCCGAGGCAGTGCAGGCGTCAGGGCTGGTGCCTCCTCCATGCTGAGGTTGTACCAGGGTCATCTCTGTTAATCCCTGTGACGATCAGACTGGGGCCAGGCAGAGAAGAGCAAGGATGCGCTTGCAAGATTGCCCAGGAGGACTGGGATGTGTGCAGGCTCTGAACATGGCCTGAACCCAGCATCTTCTGCCAACCGCTTGTTTGCAGCCCCAGCTAAAAGGTCAGCAGGGTGCCCAATATCCCCCAATCCCATGTGTGTGGCCACAAACCCTCATCTTGTGCCCAGCTGTGCCAGGCTTAGAAAGGACAGAATGTTGTCATGTTGTCAAGGGCCGAGCATAAGGGGGCCAGCCTCAAGGCGATGCCAGACTCAAGTGCCTGCAAAGCGGCTGCCAGGCCCTCTAATCACCCCATTCCCAGAATCTGGCCATTAAGTCCCTCCAGGCCCAGGAGGGGGAGCTGCCACTCTGCCTGCCTGGCTGTTAGTCTGACATAATTAGGACCCATTATTTCTGTCGTGTTGATTCTTGAAAAATCATTTAAATTGTCACCCTTTTTTTAATGCTTTGGAAAAGGAAAGTGCCAAAGAAGATGAAAACAGAAAAGCATACCAGCACCCCCGCCTGGCTCCCAGAGCCCCCCTCGATCCCCCGTTTCTCCTAACCTGTTCCCTTGGCAACCGTCAACTCGCTGCTGCAACATTCAAAGGGAATCTCATAACTGCACATCAAATGGGATGCAAGAGGCATTTGCAGTAGCCTGAGCCAGGTGGATAGACAGACTCCACGCATCCAGGGAAGACACTGGGACAGAGAGAGAAGGGCAAAAAGATGCCCCGGGAGATAGAGACATGGGGACCAGAGATGCCAGGGCAGAGAGGCAGGAGGAGAGACAGACAGAGAGGTGGAAAGAGGCAGGAGGAGAGACAGAGAGGTGGAAAGAGGCAGGCGCTCAGAGTGACAGAGAGGGCGCCATAGGAAGAGACAGCTCGGAGAGGCAGAGAGTGGCAGCACGCACAGCACAGTGGGGAGGAAAAGATGAGAGAGAAGGACGGACACAGAGACTCTCCCAGGGCAGGATGGGATGAGACCAGCTAGCAGGGTGCAGGTGAAAGGGAGGGAGAGGGGAGAGAGGGACAGGGAAAGGAGGGCACACAGAGGCCTCAGAGACCTCCCTCCTTTCATTAGCACTTCCACTCACTGTGCACAGATGCTGTCAATGGCATCCCCTGGCCATCCGCTGTGCTGGCCTTCCCTCCTGACCAGGCCACTCACCTCAGCCACAGGACTCCTGCCTCTGCTGGTGATTCTCACAGACTGGCCTGGGACCCTAGAAAGGAGCATGTTCTTCTGGAGGGCCAGCTTTTTCCTTCCCAGCCCCTCACACCTCCCTAAAGGCAGGAGTGACTTTGCTACAGATGACAATGGCAGGATTCTAGGCACCCCAGCAGACAGCAGGAAAGTGAGTCTCCATAGCACAGCTCCCAACACATGGAGAGGGGCTTTTGGGAGGGCCCTGGCACTCCTGTGCAGGCCTGAGGACTAGGCCAGGGCGTGGGCACCTGCAGCAGCCTGCAGGGGGGACAGGGCAGACCCTGTGCCCCTCTCACCGTTGGCTCTGCACTGCAGCCACCACCTCTGCTCGGCCCCTGCACCCTGCCCCAGGCAGGCCCAAGGCCCCTTGGCTCTCAACGTCTGATCTGAGTCTGATCACAGGAGGTTGTTAGCTAGAAAGCCAGGAAAAGGAACAAGAGAAATCCAAAATGCTAAGGTAGAAGCAGGGCTTAGAGAGAAGGGGAAAAGCCCAGTTCCTCCTTAGGCAAACTTAGATGCCAGCACCAGGTCTGTCACTGACCACTGCAGAACAGTCACTTTGCCACTCTGGGCCTCAGCTGCCTCATCTACAAAATGGGCAGGTAGCCATAGCAGGCCATCGCAAGCATCCATGCACAGAGAGTGGAAGAGCTAACGAAAAACAGTGACCACAACAACAGTGGGAACGGTACATCACACCTTATTGGCAGAGGAGGAGCTGGACACCTGGCTGGGGGTGGAAACTCGACCTCAGGGCCAGCAGCAGGAAGGGCAAGGACAGCCGAGCCCAGGGCCACCCACCACCTGGGCCAGGTGGAATCCAGGCCAGTGGCAGGTGCTACCAAGTTTCCAAGGGAGCAGGATATATGGATTTTTAATGCCAAACCTTTGAGTTTTGAATATTGGTAACCAGTTCTGCTTTAAAAGCACTCAGTGGACCAAATAAAGCAGCCCTGGAGTAGACGTGCTAGCCAGTTTGCACCCTCCATACACAAGGAACGGTGGGTCCTGGGCCCTGGAGCTCCTCAAGAGGCTGAGGGGGAGCGGCCCTAGTTGGAAAGCCCCATCTCTAGGGGGTACCGTGGGGCACACTGGCCTGTTCCCAGGCTGTGGGCTCCTATAGGTACATGGGGCGGAGGCCCTCAGCTGGGCGGAAGTTCCGTTCTGCAGCAGCCCTAGAAATGATCGGACCCCTCCACCCATCCTGCCTGCCCCCTGGATTGCTGCCCACTGAGGCACAGATAGAAGGTACCAGCAATCCGTCATCTGATCATCAGGGCTCAGGACACAGGCAGTGTGAAGGAAGGGGGTCAGAGACCACGGTTCTCCAATTGCCATGTGTGTGTTGCGGCCACAACCCGAGAAACTCTATTAAAATGCAACTTGCTGGGGCTCAGCCCAGGCCCTGATCTGGTGGAGCCTGGGAGTGTGCATTTTAAGACATACCCCTGGGGACCTGGTTAGTGTGCTGCAGACCAGCTGAGAAGACAGGGCTAGGGGGTGCTGACGCCCAGCCCCTCAGCCCCCACACTCCCATACTCCCCACACTGCATCTAAAGAAAACATATTGACTTGAGTTGCTTGGTGATCCACAGGAGGAAGCCACACCTGCATCTCCAGCAACAGGAGCAGGAATCTACTCTAGAGACCCCCCCCACTGGTCTGCTGGGCACCACCCGGCTTAGTGACTGGGGAGGCGCTTCTCCCCCACTGGAGACCGGTTGGGAGATTGTCTTGGGTTTTCAGTTTTCACGTGTTGCTCTGCCTCTCCTGATCTGCAAGGGTGAGTCCTCACCTGCATATGCATCCAAAGTCCCTCCAAGGCTTTTAAAAACTGGGGCTTCCAGGTTTCTGCACGACGTGCCACCAGCCCGCTGCACTGCCAGGCCCAGCAATGCCCTTTCTGGAAATGCCCCTCCTGGACCACAACACGGCCAGTCCCAGTTCCCAGCCCCATGGCTGCAGTGGCTGCCACACTCCAGGCCGGGACAGTCAGGGTCCTTCCTTGGGATTCTCTGTGCTAGAACTCCGAGGAAAGAGGGCCAGTCCCTACAGGGGGGGCTGCTGCACCTCGGAGCGCCCTCCAGGAGCTGCAGAAGCAGAGAGGGAGGCAGCCAAGTCCAGCCAGGCTAGCCTCAGGCCCCCGCCTTCCCACAGCGGCAGGAGGGGCCCCTGCGCCCTCACAGTCAATTCCTTTTTTGCCTCAGCTAGCTGGCGTTCTGTCACTTGCAACCAAATATATCATCCTGAACCTACTGACTCAGAAGTTCTGTATTTTTAACAAGTTCCCCAGGTGATTCTCTCCTAACCGCGCTTGAGAAGCTCCAATGTGCAGCGCTGCCAATTAGGCTGCTGGTGTTCGCGCGTCCACGTGCGGAGTCTGCGGGTCCGGCTCCTGCCAGCCTCCCCTCCCCCACACCCCGCCCCTCCCCCACACATCCCGCCCCACCCCCGCCCCGCCCCTCCCCCACCCCCGCCTCTCCCCCACCTCCCGCCCCTCCCCCCACCTCCCGCCCCTCCCCCACTCCCCAGGCACCTGCGCTCAAACCCCTGACTTAATCCCGGAGGAGCAGGGCAGAGGGGGCGGGCTCTGAGCATCCAGGGCGGATTGCAGAGCGGCCTGGAGAGCAGTGAAGGCCCTGGAGGGAGAGAGAGAGAAGGGAAGAAGCTGGGCGGACGGCGGGGGCTCCATCACCAAGGCTGGGTGGGGGAGGACAAAGGCAGGCGTCTGCCACCACTTTGATTCAGCTGTGGCACAGTGTTTCCTGAGCAGCTCTCGACTCTGTCCCAGGCGCTGCTGGGCCACAGGGATCCCTAGAAGGCAGGGACTCCTAGCTCTTAGGAGGTTCGCTGGAAGGAGATGTGAAATAATCAGGTCACCTCCTAGTGAACTTGTGACTGCGACTGTGCGGGAGAGAAAGAAGCAGAGTTTGGGCACAGATGGGGTCTTTGACCCCCAAAATCTATCCTCTCCTTGTCAGCGGGGCGCACAGCCATCGTCTGCATTTCTAGGTGCGGCCACATGAGGAAGTTCTTACCAATAGGATGTGGGAGAAGTAACTGTGACTTCTGTCTTTGTCTGGAGCACTAAAACAAAAATCCTTGCAGTGAGTAATTTATAAACAATAGAAGTTTATTGCTGCGGTTCTGGAGGATGGGAAATCCAAGATCAAGGTGCCTGCAGGTGTGTGTCTGGTGAGGGCAGAATGAGAAGGGCCCAAAGGCTCCCTCAGGACTCTTTTATAAGGGGCACTAATTCTATTCATGAGGGCTCCCAGGGGCCTGGTTTTAAAGCAGGGGAGAAGCAGACATGGATTTTTACTTGAAAAATATTCTTCACCCCTCAACCCGGGACCCACCTATGTCCCCTGATTCTGCTCAACACCTGCCATGCTCATAGAAGGGCACAGGAGAATCACAGGGGCCAGGGGACACACTCAGGGTTACTCAGCTCACATGAGTCACAACAGGGTGTGAGCTCAGACCCATCTGCACTCTCCCACACTGTGCTCCAGGCCCTCCTATCCCAAGCCCTTACTTCCCTTCTGGCCAGGTTTTGGTGTCCAGCCAGATCTACCTGAGGAGATGCCTTCTCAGCCCTGGCTCTAAGCCCTTGAGGTTTCCAGACTGCTTATGGGCGTTAGAGATGCCTGGTCTCCCAAACACTGCATAGAGGGAGGGGCTGAGATCCCAGAAGAAACAGGGACCCTGGGGCCACAGGATGCAGACCAACAGGTGGTGCCAGCCAGGCCAGCAGGAGCCAGGGAGTTGGTCTGCAAAGCTGCCCCCTTATTCAAGCCTGAACAGCCAGCTCTGGCTTCCCACAAACAAGCCTCATCCTTGTGAAGACCCCAGACAAATGCCTCCACATCAGCTGTCCGTTCTCCCCTCTCCCTTGCCACCCCAGAATCACTGGGCCGCACTCACAGGTACAGGAGATACCACTGTAGGCCAGAGAGTAAGATTCTTGCTAAACTCTCTCAGGCTGAACCTCTCCCTCCGTCATATAGCCCAGCAGGCCTGGGCTCATGGCAGCATGGAAAGGGCATTGGCCGAAGAGACAGAAAGAGGTTCAAGTCTTGCCCTGTCCCATAGAGAGACCGTGAGCCCCCTGAGACTCACCTCCTCAGGCCTGCCTGGGTGAGACGAAAGTGCTTTGTAAATTAGAAGACGTTATGGTAACATGGGAACTGGTTGTAATTAGGTATAGCAAAAGAGTTGGTGCCTTTGAGGTTTTCTCTGCCCCTCAAGGACCTTATCCATGCCAGAATTCACACAATTATCGAGTCATCCTTCCAGTTACAGTGCATTCTGAATCCCTTCTCAGAAATGCAAATCCCCGCTAAGAACAATAAAACATTGTCTAATTAGTCATTTATACTTTAGAATAAATGAGTTTGTACCCATCTTACCTCTGAGAGGAGCCTCAAACAGGAAAGGGAATTTTATCAGGGAAAGGTTGGTGGAAAGGGATAATTATGGAGCCAGGGGAAGATCTGCTGGGATGTTACCTGCAGAAGTTGCAGTCAGCCTGGACACAGCCAAGACCACTGTCCCTATCAGGCCAGGTGGTGAAAGGAGGACATGGTGGTATCTTGGAAGAGACTTGGCTGCCTCTGGTACCTTAGCATTCCTGTACCTTTAATTCCTCTCTCCTGCTGGGAGTGCCCCACAGCCTGAAAACAGGTTCAAAATTCTCCCACCTTTTATCTACCCAGAAGAAAAAAAATCATTTTACCACAAGGACATTTGCAGCACAATTCACAATTATCAAGACTCAAGTGCCTATCAACCCATGAATGGATTAACAAACTGTGGTATATGTATACCATGGAGTACTATTCAGCCATGAAAAAGATGGAGACTTTACATCTTTTGTATTTACCTAGATGGAGTTGAAACACATTCTTCTGGGAAGAGGGGGGAGGATGGATGGAGGAAGGGTAATTGGTGGGACCACACCTACGGTGCAACTTACAAGGGTACATGTGAAATTAACTAAATGTGGAATATAAATGTCTTAACACAATAACTAAGAAAATGCCATGAAAGCTATGTTAACCCAGTTTGATGAACATATTTCAAATTGTATATAAACCCAGCACATTATACCCCATGATTGGATTAATGTACAGAGCTATGATTTAATAAAAAATAAAAAAAACACATTCTTCTTAATAACATATCCTAAGAATGGAAAAATAAGTATCCAATGTACTCAGTACTAATATGAAACCAATATACAAACGACATATCCACATGAAAGAAAAACACAAGTACCGTGTAGTGAAGAGGAGGGAGAGGAAAGAAGGGGGAAATTATTGACAAGTTCTCACCGAGTGTGCACTATGTGAGAGTGTTCAGCACACCCCCCGGGTGAAGCTCAACTACAACTTGGACTTTACCTAAGAAATAACAGCAATGTAACCTAAACATTGTTACCCTTATATTAATCTGAAAAATAAAAAAAAAATGAAAAGATTCTCTCACCTGTAAAAGTCCCATGTCCTTCTTTCACTCTCCTGTGCATCTAAGAGAGAATATGGGTTTTGGAGTCAAACAGTCCCAAGTTCCATGCTTGACTCTTCCACTTGATCCCAAGATGGCTTCAAAAATCTATTTTACTCATCTTTGTATTCCAGATCCAACCACAGAGGCTGGAGCAAGAAAAAAGGCTCCAAAAATATTGATGAGCTAGATTGTCTGAGCTTCAGTGTCCTCACCTGTAAAATGTCACCAAGGAAAAGCACAGTAGAAATATTTATTTATACTAAAGTATGAATGACTGATAAGATTTTGCATTTTAAAAAGGAGTGTGCCTAGACTTAAAGAGACAACATGAGAAGCCCTTCCTCCCAGAATAGTGGAGGGGGGATTAAAATAATTATTTATTTGTTAACTTAATAAATTTCTAGTAAGCACCTACTGTGTGCTACACACTGCTCCAGGTACTGGGATTAAAACAGCGAATGTGGAGCAGACATTTAATGTGGAGGACAAGAAATAAAGTAACAAATATGCAATAACTCAATATGGACTATAAAGTCAATAGTGATTAGGCCATTGGAGAAGGTTAAAACAGAGTGAGAAGTGGTCGTAGAACACTGTAGGGGATTGGGACGATCCCTGGCAGGAGTTAACAATTGAACAGAGAACTAAATGAATGAGCCATGCAAATATCTGGGAGAAAAGAAGACTTCGGAGAATAACTTGAAGCTACCAAAGATGGCTGGAATGATACAAGCCATGTGGCTTCATCCACAAAGAATATAACTGGCAGTTGGATTACTTTAAAGACTTCCCATCCTTCAGAAGGCAGCATCAGGAGACTGAAAATGCAAGCCCTAGCAGGAGGAGGATATTCACAACATGTACATCTGTCAAAGGACTCATATCCAGAATAGAAAGCACTCCTACAAAGCAATATAAAAAAGAAACCACTCCATAGAAAAACGGGCAGGACTTGGACAGCCCTGCATGGAGCATATGAGAGGAGGCTTAACTTCACTGGTCGTCAGAGAAGTGCCAATTAAAGCCCCAATGAGCTACAACTACACACCCTTTGCAATGGTCATCCTGAAGATGACAGAAAAATGCCATGAGCTGGAAATACCAGAGCCCTGGGAGACTGGTGGTGGTGAGTGAATTGGTATAAGCACTTTGTAAGACAGATGCGTAGTGCTTGCAAAAGCTGGACATAGAGCTGTTCCATGACCAAGCAGTTCCATTCGTAGGTCTACACCAGGTTGAAGGGCACACATATGTTCACCAAAGGAGAGCACAAGAAGGTTCATAGCAGCATTCTTTGTGAAAACAAAAACCAAGGAACTACCCAAATGTCTATTAATGAAAGTGTGGGTGTGAAGTGTGAGAAGCTGGGGCAAGCTGGAACCACAGGGACAGGCTGGCCTTGTGTTGGTCTCTCTCACCCACCCCCAGCCTCCACCTTTACTGATGGAGTGAACTTCCCCAGGAAGTGGAGGAAATGATAAACCCTGGCTCATATACCCCTAGTGGGGAGGGGGACAAGTATATTACAATCAAAAGCGATGACAAATACTTCTGCTTTCCAGGTTATGTGGCACAATACAAAGCAGCGAGGAAACAAGTCCTTTTTGTGTTCCTTCCTTTGATGGGAAAAGCGTTACAGGAGGGAGTGTAGAGTAGCGACCCCTGTCTGGCAGAACACATGATGGGGGTCTGGATATGCAAAGGCAGACATGTGCTGGGAAGGGAGGGTGGGGAAATCGACCTGCCTAAGTAAGAAAATGAAGTGAGGGGAGCCCAAGAGACAAGGTCCCAGAAAAGAGAGGTCTGGCCACTTGGGGGGAGGGAACATGTGAGCAATGACATGGAGACCCTTCTCTGGAGGCCAAAGGAGTCTTGAGGGCAGGGGGTATCTTATGTTTACCTTGGAGGTATTTGATGGGACACACTGTGACCATCCCACCTCAATCTTAAATCTTTAGTCAGTTTTGCAACACACCCACCTGCCTGGTGTAAGAAAAGGAGAATGTGTCATACATTAGGAGTAATCGGAGGCAGAGCAGAGACAGCCCATATGGCTGACAGGGACAATCTGAAAATAGAACCACTTCAGTTGGAACAGAAGCCGGAGCTAAGAGGGAAGTGGAAAAATGTACACCTCCTCCAAAACGCCCCGTCTGGGAGAGAACTGGACCTCTCCAAGGACAAGACAGCTCAGCCGACATCCAGATTACATCCCTGTAACATAAACTATTTCAGAGAATAGAAATAAAGGAAACTTTTCCAACCTCATTCCATAAAACTTGAGAAAATACGCATACAAAACTAATTTTTACTTATAAAAAGATGCAAAAACTCTGAGTAAAATATTAGCAGAATGAATCCAGTTGGCCAGTCAGAGAATAATATGCCAATGTAATGCAAGAATACAGGAATGCAAGGCTGGTTTGATGTCATCAGAACTGTTTGGTGTTATTTACATTAATAGGCTGTAAGAGAGGCCTTCAATTATGTTCCTAGCTACTAAAAAGGAATTTAATTGTGCTCAACATCCATCCCTGATTTTTTTTTAAAAAAGCTTTCAGGAAGCAAAGAATAAAAGGAATCTTTCTTACCTCTGAGATAGTTTTATCAGGCACCAAATAGCAAAGATCATACTTGTTATGAAAGACACAGGCTTTTCTATTTGGCCATTCTTTTTTCCAAAAGACCTCATGTTCTCCAGCACAGAGACACACCCAGTCTCTTTGTTATACGTTTTCACTCTCCTCTCTGTTTCTCCTCAAAGCTTTCTGATAGACCTTACCCAGTGTTTCACATCTGTATTTCCAGGGCTCAGAGCAATTTCTGCCACTCAGCAAATGTTGAATAAATACTAAGTGAATGAATAAACAGAACAAAAATCAAAAATACCCACCATCAACATTTTATTCAGTATATATCCTGGGGTTCATAGATAAGGCAAAAATATGGGGAAAAGACAAAGTGTAAATATTAGAAAGAAAAAGATAAAACTACAAGTTTTTTCAGCTAGTATAAGTAACTACCGAGAAAATTCAAGAGATTTCTTAAAGCTAGTCGGATATGATATTCATATAAAAACACAGCATTTTTGCAAAGACTTCTATAGAAGTCAGGATCATATTGATCACAAGGTTTAAAGCAAGAAGATTTAGGGTTTTGTGTTGGGGGGTTGTTTGTTTAGCTCATTAACTGGACAGCCTGTGTATGGTTCCATCTTCAGCACGGCCAGCTCCAAGGCCCCCAGTGATACCAAAACGTCTTTTTATTTTTCTGTCTACCTGTATCTCTGCCCATCTATATGTGGTTCAAACTTTCATATGGAAATCTTATAAGCATCAGAGGAAATGGCCACTGGTAGTCCCAAGCATACCAGCCCAGCAGAAAAAGTGCTTCATCTCACCACATTCACATATTATTTCCAGAGAGAATTGCCGTTGAGCCACCTTGGGTTACATTCCAACTGCTGGGTCAGTCATGTCCCAAGCAGCTAGGTTATCTGCAGTATTCCAGCCAGGACCATGTGGCTGTCCCAGTGACTCTGTAGGGTGCGGGGTGGACCTTGATTAGCAGATTCAGAAGGACCACATGGAATAGAGAAGATTCCTGCAAAACCAGAGGTGCTATGACCACCAAAAAGGCAGGCGGCAAGCATCCTGAGAGCCCACGGCCCCTCACTCATCCTTGGACAGTGCTTACCAATGCACTTAGAAAAGGGGAAGGCACAGCCCCTTCTCTCATGCCACCTCCCAGTGCTGCACCGACACAGGGGCCTTGTTGCATTCAGTGTTTGCTATGTTACCACCGGAGGTGGCCACTCACTCAGTCTACAGCTGAACTTTGGCTGTAGACTGAGCCACTGGTTTGGTCCTGAGATCTATAATTGCCTCTGCTTCACACACTGTCATTTCCTGCCTGTGCCTCTGAAGACATTAGCTCTGCTTCTTTTAGACTCCTCTCTCTCTCTTTGTGCTCCTCTCCTCGGGTGTTTGCTCCTTCTGGAGTTGTAAGTGCTGCCGCCCTTCCTGTGATGACTTTTCTGCACTGTTTGGGATGGGTGTTCATGTTTGCCTAGGAGGGTCCTGGTTTGCTCAGTTGCTTCTGTTGGCTGCGGCCCTGAAGGGGGGGCGGGGTGTCCCACCTGGAGCCCTCACCTCTCTCCCATCCTCCCATGCTGTGAGGACTCTCAAATGCCCACCCCATTATTCCAGCCTGAAGGCAAACTCCTAGCCCTCAATTCTGACAGGCGCTAGGGGAGGGCACCCCCAGGCCTTGCCCACACCTGTGTCTGCGGGTGTTGAGTTTAGGAGACTGAGAACGCCCAAACTTGGGAAGCTCGTATTTGGGCGTCTTGGTCAGTTCGGTGCCCCCTTATTCCGATCTCTTCAAAATCTCTGTTTTGTGGTCATTGTTTTCTAGAGCTGTTCTAGATCCAAGAGAGAGAGAGAAGACAGAGAATGAGAGAGACAAAGAGAAAGATATTTTCAGTCATTTCCAGAGATTTGGAGCAGGAGGAGGAGGTGGGGGGAGGGGTGTATGTTTAATCTACCATCTGTATCTTTTCCTTTTTTATCCCCCTATAAAAGTATAACAGCCAATAATATAGAATAAGATTAAAATAGGAAATAGAAAATCAGTACTTTCAAAATGAAGAGGGGCTCTTTTTTCCATCTGGAGGCTACAGATTGCAGCCATGGACTTCCCAGTGGTCAGCGCAAAGAGTGGAACTAGACCTCGAGCTCCGGGGCTAGTGCTAGAGACGGGGGTGCAAAAACTGGGTCCTGGACACCTTGGTGTTCTCCACACTGGGCCAATCCCCACCCAAGAAGTTCCTCAATAAACATTTAGGGAGTGAATACACTCCCTAAATTATCCACTTGATTCTTCATCAAGCAACACACCCCTTTTGTTAACTAACTGGAGAGATGACATCGCATTCCACTGGCTTTGATACCATTTTCCCTGCCAGTAAATTAAAAGCTATGTCTCATGTGTAGCGCATCACAGAGACTGTCTTTGCTGCTCATGGAAAGTATGAAAATGTTCATGTGCCCGGTTTTCAAGTGACCTTTGATGAGACCCGGAGGAGACCTTCTTGACACCCATGTCCAGCAGTCCTTCTCAGTACTGCCCTCCCCAGTCCAGTACGGGCAGGGAAGTAAACAGAAGAAAATGGTCCTTGCCACACCCTCCTTCCCGACTGGCACCCAGCCCCAGAGAACGGCAACTCCTTCTGTACTTTTCATGATCTAAGAGGCTCTACTCCATTCCACTCAGTTGGGTCTTGCTGAGGGTCACTGACACTGCCCCCCGAGGACTTGCCTGGAGTGCAAGGCCGTAGATACCAGTCACAAGCCACCTGGGAGCCTTCTCACTGTCTCTCCGCCCCTTTCATTCCTGCCCTCAGGAAGGCTGTGTGTCCCTCCTCGGTGCCAGGCCAGGTGCTGACCATGAGACCCACCCTCTCAGGAAGCAGATAATGACCACCAAGGGCTCAGTTTCTTCATCTGTAGAATGAAGTGGCAATGCTTGGAATTGTGTTCTAGAATTGTGGGTGCACATCAGAATCGTCATGGTGATGATGACGGGCACACATCTGCTCTTGTCCGGCCCAGATGGCATTTGCCGTCAGCTTCCTGAGTCTCCACAGGTCCAGCCCTCATCCCCCAGGGCTTCCCTGCCACCTCCCAGGCAGTGGGTGAAAGAGTAAATTGGGAAGGTGACCTCCTAAGGGTCAGCCTCAGCTCCTTTGCTTTATAAACCAAATGCTCTATATTTTAAACGCTTTCAAGGTTAAGTAGAGCTTTCCTCTCAGTGAGGAAAGGTGGAGAAGAGAAAAGGGGTGCTAACTGGCTAGTCCCCTTCATGGCAGAGTTCCTTTCAAAACACTGCCCCCCAGAAAGGCTGTGGGCTCTGCAGGAGGCAGCGGGAGCCAGCAGGAAGCCCCCAGGGAAGTCTGCAGCCACTTTTCAACTCAGCATCTTGCTAGCTCTGGACTTGTCTGGGCCTCAGTTTCTCCATCTATGAAATGGGCATCAGTGGTCCTGTGCCTTAGGAATGCTGAGAACATGAGTAACCTGTCCTCAGAGCCCAGCCTGGGGGAGGAGGCCGTCCCCAAGGTGGGTCTGTCTCCTTGCCAGCCCTTTCCTCCCTTCTTACAAAAAAAAGGCAGCTGAGGCTTGGTGCTGAGCCCCTGTGAGCCAGACGTCCTGAATGCTGAGATGGCACAGTCCCCTGGCCACAAATCCTGGGTGAACTGTGTACCCAGTTCTGCAAAAAGCTAGAGAACAGTGGGAAAAGGCAAATTTTCAAAATTATACAGTATATACATAATATATCACATGTTGGATAGTGTTTCAGATCTGGAGCATTAGAGACAAATGCCTTGGCAAAATTCATTATTAATACACTTGCGAAGACATGAAAGTGGACACAGCAGAAACCACTGAAATATCTGTCAGCTGATGAATGGGCGAATGCAATGTGGAAGGTCCCTGGGGCGGAGTGCTATTCTCAGCAGAAAGGAATACATGCTGGAAAGGATGAACCCTGAAAGCAGAGGGGAAAGGCGGCTGGGCAGGGGCCCGCCACGGTGGGGGATGAACACCATGTACGTGAAATGTCCAGGGTATGAACCCTGGAGATCCCGATGGAGGGGTGCCAGAGCCGAGGGAGGGGTGATGGTCAGTGGCTGCTGATGGTTTCTTTGGGGGGGGCTGACATTTCTGGGATTAGATATCGGTCATGATTGCCATCATCAAAAAAGCTATGCATTGTGAATTGGGTGGGATATGAATTCCATATCAATTAGGTTTACAAAAAACATTTGTGCAGCAGGGCCCTGTAAAGTCAGGGTATCCTCAAATTAGTAAAGGATACACATCAAGACGGAGAAGCTGACTTTGATAGATAACATATCTGAATTACCTCCTCCAATATGGAAATAGATCCCCAGGACTATTTAATTATTTGAGTATCCAGCAGCATATCAATGAGTTTGTCACTGTATTAAAAGAATATGCCCAGGCTATGCCTGCCCTAGGCTGTCAGGAGCTCTTCACTGGCATTTGTCCACCCAGCTGGTGCTTGATGGGGATGAATCCCAGATCCCTGTCTGGGCTTCCTTGAGTACCAAGGCCCTGGAGGATGGGGAGTCTGGTTCTGTGCCGTCACGTCCACCCCAGTGTCTACAGGTTGCCTGCTGGCTTGCTTGTCTAGGCCTAAGTCTCCAGGTGTTCCTGCCCTCCTAGCCTACCTCCAGGGCCCAGCCCCTCAACCCACCCTGTCCTTGCTACTGGTGGACACTGGGACCTCTTCCTGCACTGGGACAGGGACTCTGCACTCACCTGTGAAACTCAGTCCAGTCCTGGTCACAGTGGTGGCTCCAGAATGGCTATGCAGGGTGTGGAGGCTGAAACCAGGGCAGGCAGGCTTGCCTTGGCAGGAGGTCCCCAGAGGCACTGCGTGCAGGCCAGGGCGACTTCTGGGAGTCGTGGCCTGCATCAGCGCTGTGCTGTCCTTACGTATGTGACTGTGTGTGGGGACTCTGAAGAGCAGAGGGCATGTCTGGGCCAATTGGCTCAGCTCTCCTTGCCACTGAAGAGTTGGGCAGCAGGTACTGGACCCACCAGAGGAACACATGGAAAGGGCCAGCCTGGGGCCCGGTGAACACCCAGTGAAGGTGCGATGCTTCCCTTGTGCTTCCAGCCTTGGGTGTGCCCAGTGACTCAGTGGGTCCTGGCAGAGGATGGTATAGGGGCTTCCGGGAGTGTGAGCAGTCACTGGACATGCAGATACTCAAAGATGCTGCCCCCTCAGGCACCTGGCAGGGGGTCCCCAGAGGCAGTGCATACAGGCCAAGGGCAAAGTGGGGGGAAGCCCAGCCCAGGGTTGGTGGCACCAGACTTCACAGTCAGGGTTTGGGTCTGAATGCCCTGGAGGAGGGGCAGGACCATGTCAGAGCATGTGTCCTAGGGCCCTCAACCTCACCCCTCCATCCATCACAGACACAAGGGGACTCACTGGCCACATGTGAGGAGGAGCCGCAGAGGGCACGTGATACGCCCAGCACAGGCTCTGAGTATGTCATTTTTTGCAGAGCAGAGACTTAGGACAACAAAAGGCATCAGAATCGGGGCGCTTCATGGGGACTAGGTCTTAGCCAGCCATTTGCCAAATAGTGACTAAGCACTGCTCTGTGATGTGACAAACCTTTGTCTACTTAAAGGTCAAGGTGCTTGCCCTCTGAGGAGGATCAGGGGTGTGCCCCAGATCCCCTTGGAAGCGCTTCTGGGGCTGTCAGCAGACCCCTCCTGTTGGCCCAAGCTGCAGACTGCCACCACCCAGTCCTGTCCTCTCCAGCCTCATCCTGTCACTGGGAACAGCTCTGCTCCACTCCAGCCAAGCCCTGAGGTCGCCTGGCTGTCCGCGCACCCACGGTGCAGCTGGGGTTCCTTCTGCCACTCCTACTCCAACCTCCCTGCCACAGCCCTAGGCCAGGTCCTCCTGCTGAACACCCCGCACTTACTGTCACAGGCACCTGCCGCCATCCCCCACCCCCGGGAATGACAATGAGTAAGTGAGGCCAAGGAGACACCAAAGAAAGGTAGTCTCCCGGGCGCCTTGGGGCTGTGGGAGAAAGCAGCCCAGGGCAGTCAGAGAGGCAGCCTGGGCGGCACTGGAGGCCGGCCCTATAGAAGAAGACGCTCAGCCTGCTGTGGGAGCCGGGGAAGAGAGCCCAGGGAGAGGGCAGCCTGCTGTGGGAGCCGGGGAAGAGAGCCCAGGGAGAGGGCAGTGAAGAACAAGCCTACGGAGGAGGGACAGAAGGGTGGACTGTGAGCTGGGCCTCCCCAGGAACAAAGTGGCTGGCACAGCACCTGATGGTGACCTGAAGGGAGCTGTTCGGCTGCTAGCTGGCAGAGGGCCCTGGCCTGGTCCACTGGGGACCTGAACTGCCTGCCTCCTCCCGCCTGGGGCTGGCAGAGAGCAGATCCCCCCCCCCCCAAGGACCTGAGAGGAGATGGGAAGGCCCAGGCACCCTCTGCAACACTGAATCCACTGAGGGTACAGAGGCCCATCTCCCTGGGGGTCTCCCTGGGGGCTGTCCCAAGATGCAGCTGCTCGAAAATCACCCAGTCAGCTGTTTCGCAGGCAGAAATCCTCCGCCTTGGGCATTTGCATCCAAAGTAGTCCACAGCCTCCTCCTGCCACGGCTGGGCTTAATCTGCTGGCATGGGCTGTGGGGCCAGGACAATTAATCAAAGATCCCAGGTTGCAGCCAGCCCTCATTAAGTCTTGCGTGGGGGAGCTGGGTGAGAGGACCTGGGGACCACTGCACTTTCTCTCTACTGGGTCTCTCATCTGTGATCTCCATCGATCTTGGCCCACTCTGAGGGGAGGGAATTATTATCTGTTTTGCAAGTGGAGAAATTGAGACTCAGGTGAAGTCTTGTGTCACTGGCTCCAGAGCAGAGGGGTGGAGGTCCACACTGCAGTCTCAGGCAGGGACCCAGGCAGCTCTCTCTGGACATTCCTGGGGCAGGACTCCAAGGCCTGAGCAATGGTAAGGAAACCTCACCCACCTGCTCTGCTCCCTAAGGCTATGAAGAACTGGCCACAGACAGGGTCAGGAGGACAAGAGGGCTTCTCGGATGGCACCTTTGACCCTGAGGTGCTGTGGAGATGAAAATTACCTTCCCTGAGGCAGAATTTGTGATTTCCTTAGGGGACAGAAAGAATTTCCTGGGCGTGGCTGGGCCTGACTCTCATTAGCTGCTGCTGGGGACCCAGAGATGGGTCTTCCTCCTACCCCTCCCTTGACGATATGGCAGGATCTCCCACCTCCATGCCACCCTACTCTGCTCACAAATGATGGTGATTTGGAGGGTTGGGGTGTTCACAACAACAGACACAGCAGTGGTGACTCTGCACGACTTCCGAGGCTGAGGCTGCCGTGGCGAGAAGAAGCCCAGATAACCCGGTATAGAGGCACATGGAGGGGGCCAGGAGCTCTGAGTCTCCACCTGGCAGCAGACACAGCTGAGCCCTCACTGCCCAGCCAGGAACTTCCCAGGAGCAGCACAGCAAGCATGCTGTTCCCTTAAGGAACTCTTTTGGCAGTGCTTTGTCATTCATGGATAGAAACTGGGAACAGTGCCCCTTATAGAGGGGGACAGACAGACCAGCAAAGTGCAGTCCCAGAGTGAAAGGAGGCACAGGCTGCCAAGCAGGACGAGTGGGCTCCCACCAGGCTCCTGCAGAAGGCCCAAAGGAGGGAAGGGACTGCCTGGCCGAAGCTGCTGGTTCTCAGCACCCAAGGAGGGAATGTGGAACAGAGCTTTATCAGGCCCTTGAAAGCCAGGCCAGGAGCTAGCCACCCTAAAGGGTCTCCAGCCCAGAGGAAGTGAGGCCCATGTTCCAGAAAGAGCTGATTGCTGCAGAGGAAAAGTCAAAGGTGCAGGGTTAAGACTTTCTCCAAATCTGCACCTGGAAGCAGGGCTAGTGGGGAACTGGGGCACCAGAAGCTCTCTGGCACAATGTTGGTGTGAGGGTGCTTGAGGCTGAGGCTGAAAACTAGTTAGAGACAGCAGTGACCATGACAGGTGAGGCCACCCTTAGATTCCTGCCTCCCATATGGGACTCCACCATCTCTCTACCCTGCCACCCCTAGCTTTTCCAGAGAAACCCTGACCCCAAAGCCCAAGAGAGGTGACACTGAGGAAGGGGCCTCAGGTATGTGCCAGGACTCAAGTCCTGCTGGGGGCCCCACCTCATGAATGCTTAGCAGCCCCCAACAACCTTGGGGCTGTTGTCATTCACTGCCCCAGAGAAGTGGGGAGAGAAGCAGGGCGTTGAGGTCATATCCAGCAAGTGGGACAGTGGTCAGGTAATTGCCATGCAGATGGTGATGGGTGGCCCTGTGACAACAGCAGCCTTCCATCAACCTCAGTGCAGGGGTCAGAAGGAGCCCGCCACGTGCCCTCACCATCAGGAGCAGGCGCGCAACCCAGGCCTGGCCAATCAGTGATTAATTAAGCTGGGCCCAAAAGAATCAGTTCATGGACGTTGGATTAGGGAAAGAGGCAGGTTTCTGCTGGGAAGATCAATCTAGTGAAAGGAAAACAAAGAGCTCCTGTGGGCCCATTCTGCCACTGCTTTGAGTATTTTCCTAGGGCTAGGCAATGCGGAGGAAAGCAGAGCAGAGAGAAGGAGAGAAATGAGAGAGCTGATGGCACAGCGGAGCACCTGGATCCAGCCAGGCCTGAAGTCTGCATTGGACTTCTTAGATTTATGAGTCAGTAAATTCCTTTCCTTACTTAAACTAGTCTGTGCGTGTTTCTGTGACTTGCAAACAAAGGGGGAGAAGAGCAATTACACCTGTAATGAGATGGAAAATCTTTTCATCGCCAGAATTCCTCTTGGGGACGGCACTGTCTCTATTTGCTCTTATTTTTAAGAGCACTGGTGCTTGAAGGGAAGACTCCAAGGGACTTGGCTGTGGGAAAAATATATATATAAGAACAAAAGGACCGTGTTCTCCTGACTTCACGAAGGGAGGAGCCAGGGGAAGACAAGTCTTGGTATCAATTCTTCCTGGAGCCCAAGAAGTGGTGAGCTGCCCCCCAACTGTATGAGCAAATGTTGCTACTCTGTCACCCACAATAGACTGAGCGAAGGCAGAGAGGACACTCAGGGCACTTTGACGGCAAGGTGGCAGCATTGGGAGGTAGGTGAAGAAGGGCATCCCTGCCATGCCTCTTCGTGTTGCCAGGCCAAGGAGTTGGTCCACGTGCCACCCAAGTCAATCAACAGAGAAGCAGATGAAAGATCAATAGTTCTGCTTTTACTTATAGAAAACCAGAAATTCTGGAGAGCAGCAAGAATATCCCCTCAAAGAGCTGCTCGGCTCTCCTGTTTCTCTTTGTTATTTTTATACCTTAACAGTACAAGCAGCACCAGCTGTGTTATTAATCAGCATAGTATACATTAAACAGATCCCCCTTATAGGTTACAAAGTCAAAACATCTCTTTCTTTCTAGGTGGCTGTATCTCCAAGTATTGTAGTTTGACTAAATTTACAGCCAGCTAATGCTTCACTGGGTGCTCAGAATGTCCTGGGTCCCTGACTGGTACCGTGGAGCCCAGTTCCCCAACTTATCTATGACAGTAGCCTTGGGAGTGAATAAACGACCCCAGATGTCCACGCACAGGCATAACCGGTTCCACCTTTGCCAGAGCCTGTCCAGCAGCACCCAGCATGCACCATTTTCCAAATAACAGTGGCCACCAGTACCCATGGCACAGAAGCCAGAATGTGGGTGGGGCATCCTCAGACTAGGACCCCAGTTCTGTGTGTGTGTTCTGTGTGAGGTGTGTTTCAGCCACTCCTATGCGCAGGCTGAGATGAGGAACATGGAAGAGGGACAGAGTCCCTGCTGCTTCTGCTTTTGCTGCAGCAGAAAACCCAGGGTCTCCACGGCTGTGCTCCCAGAGGAGGGCTCATGGGCCTCTCTCTCAAAGTCCTTGTGGCACATGCTTCCGAGCTCTGCGGGCTGAGAGGCAGCACGTGGAGTCGTGACCATTGCCTGAGTGGTTCTATGGGAGTGTCTGGGATCTGAACACCGGCTTCCACGGGCAGCTTTCTAGAGGGTGGTAGCAGGTGTGGGCCTCCATGGGGCAGTTCTGTGGTGTGTGCAGGTGCCACCCTAGAGGTGGGCTGGGAGCTGTTCCTCCTGCTCTGCCCACGCTTCACAGTCACACAATCCCCTGTAGTAAATCTTTCCTGCTTAAACAGTGAGAGTAGCTGGCAGGCCGGGGACCTGTTCTAGATCTGTAACACAAAGGAGTGACTGGCCTCAGACTGCAGCCTCTGAAGGACGGGTAGGCAGCTCCCTCCTAGGCGATCCATCCCCTGAGCACCTGGCTCCTCAGCCAGACCTAGTCCCAGCCCCTACCAGCCTGGCCACTCTCCACAGGGCTCAGGACAACAGTTGCTGGTGTCCTGAAAGGAAGGGCCAACGGCCACCTCTCTGGGCAGCTCAAGGCAGGGGCCCCAATGAGCACTTACTCTGGGAACCCCTGGTGGGAGCTGTTTGCTATGTAACTGGACCATCTAGCTGTCTAAGTGATCCTGCTAGCCTTTCTCTGTCATCAGCGTCCCCAAAGCCTGCCTAGGGAATGACAAACACTCACTCTTTGGCTCCAAGGGCAGGAGGCAGGGCAGAGCTTGGTGGTCTGAGTCACTTCGGAAAGGCTGCTCCTATGTAGAGCTAGGGGCCTGGTCTGGCTCCACTGCTGGCCATGCAGAATGACAGGGGATGGACGAGGTCACACACTGCCCAGGGCCCGAACCTTTAATAAAGTCTACAAAACTCTCGTGATGGAAGCAGGTGGAACATTTCGACACAAATCAGTGCTGGCATGCTCGGCGCTTTACACACACTTAATCCGTTTAATGCTTACAGTGGGCCAGTGAAGTAGGCACAATTTCTATCACCATGTATGGATGAAGAAACTGATGCACAGGGAGATGAAATAAAGTGTCAGGTCACACAGGTGGGGGATGGGGCAGGATTTGAACATAGCATGTGTGTGTGTGTGTGTGTGTGTGTGGGTGTGAGTGTGTCAGGGAGCAGCAGAGACCCAGCCTCCAGGGGGAGGGGGACAGGAGCAAGGGCTGAATTGTCGCAAGGTGAGGAACAAGGTTTGTGCCAAGGTCAAGGGGATTGCAGAGGGATGTAGAGGGGCTGGGGTGTAGGAGGAGGCCCGCAGCCCTGACTACACCGAGGCCTGCAGGAGCCTCCCCTGCAGCGGGGCGGACACAGGGGGCTGCTCCCTCTCCCAGAGCCAGATGAACACAGGATGTGTGGCAGCTCTCTGCTCACACCCCAGTGTGCACGCACACTGCCAATTCTTAAGCAAAAAATCTTTTTCCCCAAAATAAATACATACGGTTCCTGACTTCGAATGGTTCGACTTAACGACTTTTCGACTTTACGAAGGTGTGAAACCTTCTCAATTTCAATGTACTTCAAATATTCCTGAGCTGGCAATATGCACTACATGAGATCCTGACACGTTATTATAAAATAGGCTTTCGTTATTGTAAAATAGGCTTTGTGCTGGCTTTGCCCAACTGCAGGCGACTGTAAGCACTGGGAGCAGAAGGAAGGGGGCCAGGCTAAGCTGTGACGTTCGGTAGGTTTATAGCAATGTTAAATGTGCTTCCTTTTCTTTTACTATGGGTTAATATCAGAATACATACAATTAGGTTAATGCTATGGATTTGCAAGGTAAAATCCAAAGTCTGAGTTATGGGAGCCCTTCCCTGGGAAGTGCACCACACACCCCTGCACTGGACCCGACAAGGGTGAAATAATACAACCCCCATTCGTGGATTTAATTGTGTTTTTCTCTCACTTGGGCGTGCAGTTATTGGTCTCCTATGTACAAGGAACTGAAATGCATTTTATACTTGTGATATTTTCAATTTATGATGGGTTTGTCAGGAGAGAGACCCAAGGTGAGCTGAGCAACACCTGGGCTACAAAAGGAGCAGATGTCCTAATACCTGCGAGGGAGAGGGTACAACCACATAACAAGTGCTTTCACACCTGTGAGGGGGAGGGTGTAACCACAGAACATGTGCTGTCATACCTGTGAGGGGGAGGATGCAACCAGAAAAAAGGTGCTTTCACACCTGTGAGCGGGAGTGTGTAACCACGGAACAGGTGCTGTCATACCTGTGAGGGGGAGGGTGTAACCACAGAACAGGTGCTGTCACACCTGTGAGGGGGAGGGTGTAACCACGGAAGGTGCTGTCATACCTGTGAGGGGGAAGGCGTAACCCTGGAACAGGTGCTGTCATACCTTTGAGGCGGAGATTGTAACCACAGAACAGGTGTCATCATACCTTTGAGGGGGAGGGTGTAACCTCTGTAGCCTTTTTTCCAACTAACTCGTCAATTGTAAAACTGCCCTTAAAATAGTTACATCCTTTGACCCTACAATTTCACTTCTAGGACTCTGTCTCAGGGCTATCTGAAATATGTGCACTCCATGCGTGAAGACTCATACCCGTGACAGAATCGTCCATAACAGTGTGAGGTGTGGAAAGGTGATTAGGGAGCGTTTTTGATCCCATGAAGAAATGCAGATGGTAGGACATGGGGGGATAGATGGGATAGGAAGGGAAAGTCACACACAGCTGCTCTCACCCACCTGGGGAAGCTGCGTGGAAAAAAGACTAGAAGAAAGCAGACAAATGGCTCATAGAAATTGACTGAGAGACCAGTGGGGATAGATTTATTTAGTTCTGTTTTCCGTACTTTTTGGTGATTTTCAAGTTGTGTACAATGACCAGGCATTCCCTAACTGCCTAACCTGTCAGGAAAATTTTTTAGAAAGCTCTTTCTATCTTGAGGCATCCAAGTCGCTCGTTATCGCAGCCCCTGATGGAGCCTGGAAGCAAGAGAGCAGGGCGGCCTCCAGGAGTTGCTCAGGTGGTGGGCCCAGGAGGCCTCTTCCGCTCCACTCCACCAAGTGACGATGAACAGACTTGAAAAAACGGATGAATGTAAACTCCAAATTTGGACCCCAAATTCAGTTGTATATATATAGGATAGAAAAGAGCCAGCCTGAAAAAAATCATAAAAACAATTCAGGAGCTTTAGCCAACCACAAACTGACCATAAAACTGATACCTAGACAGAGTATCTTAGGTTGCATCACAAGAAGTATAGCGTCCAGAATGAGGGAGGTGCAATTACGGGAAGACCACATCTGGGACCCACACGCGACTGCCTGCCCAGGCCTTCCCCATCCTAGAAGCCAGGATTCACAGAGGGCCCGGGGGGTTTCTTTCTTGCCCCCTCCATCTGGCACCAGGGAGGTGAAAGGGACAGAAAGAGGCTAAGAGAAGGCCTGGCTACACGCCAGGAAACTTGTTCCCGCCACATCGACTGTGTAATTGGGCTAATTCTGCAGTATTCGTACTTCTGGGCCTGTTTCCCTCTGTCTGTGTAACTCCTGATTGGAACATTTGCTGCTCCTTTTGTGTGGTCCTACACCCCATCCTCTCCCGTAATGTACATGAATGTGTTTCTGATGGATGTTTTCCAGGGCCCTTTGTTGCCTCAATTAAGGGATAATGAACAAGAATTGTTTCTATTTGTAAAACAGCCCAGCCATTTCCCGCTTCCCAATTGGTGGAATAATGTGTCTTAATTAAGCATAAAGACTTGTCACTTCAACTACCGTCAAGATCTCCAGAGAGGCAGTGAAAGGGGTGCAGGGGAAGGAAAGGGAGGCTGGGGAGCCTTGGGTGGGCCCAGAGGGGCCCAGCAAGCCAGGAGGCAGCTCCGGAAGGCAGGAGCCAGGCCAGTCAGCTGTGGCTTTGCCTGCATGGCACCCCAGGCTTTGTCACTAAGCAGCCTGCCTGGCTTCTGTCCCAGCTACACACTCGCTGGCTGCGTCACCCTCCCTCAGAACATGAGCCTAAGTAAAGGACTGTGCCTGCACCCCACTGAGAGTGGAAATAGGGTGGCCCATAGGAGGTGTTGCAGCAGGAGCAGGCTTGGTGGGGCCTCAATAAATGCTGGGACAACATTATTTCTAAAACAGCCCCCTGGCTTTCCTTGGGTGTCCCTTGACCCAGTGGATGCAGGGTTTGAGGGAGCACAGTCTTGGCTACAACCTGCCCCTGCTTCCTGTCCCAGGTAGGGCAAAGTATGGTGACACTCCTGACACTCCTGAGCTGGCTATAGGCCCCACAGGCACCGTGCCAGGAGCACGTCCATGCAGACAGCCGGGACAGGAGGGCAGCAGTGGGGAGTGAAGGGTGCACCTGAAGAGGGTCTGGGATGGGACAAGCCATACTCATAAGCTCCAAGCAGGTGCTCTTTGTCCTACCACGTGTAAGAACTTCTGTAGTTGTCAAAATGACGACCGGCTCTGCCCTCCTGGTACTGACGCTGCCCACACCTGCAAGAACCACAAGAAGTCAGGGCCCCACTGGAGCTGGGTCACACTCGCCCCCACCCCCCAGTAGCCCCTCATCAGGGCAGGGAGCTAGGAAAACCAGGCCTGTTTCCCTATCCCAGATCCCCAGCCTCCTTGGGCTCCAGAAAAGCAGTAATTAACGTATGTCCCCAGCCAATTCCCAGCACTCGGAAACACCTGCTCGTCTGTGGAGGACACTACCACGTGAGGTCTTTTAGCTTTTGGCAGGAACTCCCTCAGCCTGAGGTGGTGGGTGCAGGGTCACCGATCAGATATTTGTACTGATGACTGGCTCTGTGGCTCTACGCTACAGTCAATACTGAACCCGTCAGCGCCACCTTTAAAACAAAGGTGCACACTTCAGCCAAGCCCTGAGCTTAGTTTTAAAGTTTATTTTCTCACTAAATTCTCACAATAACCCCGGGAGGTTGTCATTTCTACAGCGATGCCCTGAGCCAGGTCCACCTCAGCCCCCGTCCACCCCTGACCACACTCCACACCAGCAACACCCCAGCAGGCTAGGGTGCCTCATGGGGTCTCCTGGCCCATGGTCCCACCCCTGCCCCCAGGGAACCCTGCCTGGCTGCCTGCCCTCCACTCCTCTGCAGGTTATGAGGGAGGTGCCTGGGCCTCCAGCCCTCCCCGCCTCACCCCTTTCTCTGGCCCCTGCCCCACCGGGCCAGGACCAGGCCTAGAGCAGGAAGGATGTGCCAGCAGGTGGGGAAAGATGACTATAGCTACCACAGCTAAACTCAAATACCCCTGAGGGCTACAGGCTTGGGAGAGAGGCAGGGGGTGGGCTGTGAACAACAGGTGCTGATGGGGTCCAACCCCTGAGGCGCCAGCCACTGCCCAGTTCCAGCCAACTCCTGCCAGGTGGGAGAGTGGGCACAGTGTGGCCAGATGCTCTTGTTTTAAGATAATTCAAAAATGTAGGTTTTTATGTTCTGCCAAAGTTGACATCTACTTTCAAGTCAATGGAAACACTGGGTTGCACGGCTAAGACCGAGAGCCCAGGCTGGCTCTTCAGGCCACAGCCACCTGCAGCCTCTGGAACAGATGGATGAGAGGAGGCTTCTGCCATGGCCTGGTCACTGAGCACCCCTTAGTGAGTGCCCACCCTCAGGAAGCCCCTCCTCTAGGAGACTGATGATGGACAGCAGCTCCAGTAAATGGCGGATGACATGTTGGTATAATGCTTGGAAATAAACTGAGGTCACACTCACTGGGACTGATGACAGGTGACATTGGATCAGGGATGGAACAGGACTTCTGAAGGCTGGGGTGCAGGTCACGTGACCGTGGAACTCTGGGCTTTATTCACAGTGAGGTGAGAGTTGCTGGGAGGTTTTGAGTCAAGGAGAGGCCTTACTCTACTTACTTTTTAATGGGAACACTCAGGCTGCTTAAATGGCTAGGTAGGTAACTGTCACAGTCATCAAGGAAGAAACAAGAACGGCCTTTCAGCAGGTGACAGTGGAATGGGGAGAAATGGCCTGAACTTGGGGCGTGTTTCACAGGCAGAACCAGGGGGAGATGCTGGCAGACTGGACCTGGACTGAGAGAGCAGAGGCTGAGATGCTGGTCTGAGCACCTGGACAGGGACCCACTGGCCCCTGTGAGGACATGGTGGCTACACAGGGACTAGCCTTTGGAGAGAGGGTCCCAGCAGCTGCACAGTGCAGTGTGAGTTTAGAGCCTTGAGGCCTTCCCTGTGGGGCTGTCCAATAGGCAGCTAGTTCAGCGACCAGGACTCCGGTGGGGAGAGGCCTAGGCTAGAACTTCCTCTGGATGAATGAATGACGTCTGGCACAGGGAGGCTGACTATCCCCAGGGAGGTCACTCAGAGGGTTGGGCTGGAGGTGGAGGGCTGTTGCAGACTCAGGCCTGGCCATTGCCTGTGTCCACATGGAGCATGTGGCTCAGGAAAAGGGATGGCGGAAATGTGCTGGGATTCTTCTGGAAACAGCAGAGAAGTAAGCCAGGTGTTGGATTGGCTCTCCACAGCCTCCCTCACCTGCAAGAGAGTGACAGGTGCATCCGGGCCTGGGTTGGCATGACAACAGAGACAGTGTGTGGTCCAAGCCCCATCAGTTGGAGGCACCACTCCCCACCCCCTCACCCACCAAGGGGTGTCAGGATGCAGAAGGTGGAGGATGCCAGGCTCTGGGTCAAGCCAGCCAGACAGCTGGTTAATGAGCCCACCCTGGGCGTCCTTAGGACATGGTGACCTAGACTCACTAGCAGGTGAGTGTCGCAGGCAGCCACGCTTGTGACTTGGTAAGACCTCTCTTTTCCTGTGGTGGCAGTAAGTGACTTGGCAATACTCTGCCTCAAGGGGTCTGGCCCCAGGCTCACGGGTGACCCCAAGACTAACTAGCTGAATGACCCCTAGGAAAGTCACTTCCCCTCTCCGGCCAGCTCACCTGGGAAAGGTAAGGGGAGGCCCAGTAGGACGGATCCTTTCCCCTCAGTCTCTCCTTGGGGGCAATCTGCGAGTAGGGCCCAGGACCCACTCCTACCACCCCCACTGCCACCAGTGCCTCTTCCCATGGCCTCCCCTCCCTGCCCTGGCAGCTTCCACAAGGCTCTGATGCAGCTTGTTCACACAACTTGTCCCAAGCGTCACTGTCCCCTCGTTTTGAGGACAACTCTCTCTGCCTACCTTTAAAAACCCTTTCTACACCCGTATAAGGTGGCTTTGGGACATCCCCAGCCAGGAGCTGGCTTCCAGGAAGACAGTGGTCCATCCTCACCACCCAGCACTGCCCAAGTAACTTGTTCTTGCCTTCCTCTGACTCCTCCCTGCTCTGCCTCACCCCCTTGCCCTCCACCGCTAACAGAGCAGTGACAGATGGGGCCTGCAGCTGTAGCCTCCCTCAGAGGTCAACACAGGGCTGCAGCTGATAGTCAAGGCCAGCTGGAGCCACAATGATCAGAGCTCAGAGGGTCCGACTGGCCTCTGAGCCTGGAGCCACAGAGACAAGCTGTTACTGATTTGAGTGGTCACTGGCCAAAGGACAGGTAGGACCAGGACAAGCACATAAGGACTTGTTTCCTCCAGCCTCCACCACGACATGTGCATGAGGGGTCATCATTCCCATTTAAGGGATGTGGGTGATGCTGGAGCATGTTTTTGATGACCAAAGCCACACAGCTAAGGAGTGAGGGAGCCAGGTTCAAAGTCCAGTTGTACATGGAAAGGGGTGGTGTCCTCTTGGCCCCACTGTGGGCTTTTCTATTCTCCCAGCTGTCTATCCACCTGGTAACTCAGAGTTTGGAATATGAATCTGACAAGGCCAGGGTCATGGCTCAGTTAGGTGTGGGGAAACACCAAGCTCAAGTCTGCTCTGGCCCTAGGACGATGCCTGGCCACGAGGCTGCTGGACACTATGTCTGGGATCCGCCGTTTTGTGAATCCTGCCCCTTCCCTTCCCTCACCCTACTCTGTGTCATGAGGTGCTGCCTTTCCAGGTTGCATTGCCTGCCCTCTGGCTTCCTGGTAGGTTTTCCCAGTGTGAGGCACTGGTGAAGACTGGCAGGCAGGAGGAGGACGCCAGCACGCTTTGGACAGCACTCCGCAGTGCTGTAACCTCCGTACTCCAGCGTCTGCTAAACTGAATCTCCACCCCCTGCCCAAGCTCCCGTAAGGAAGCCCCCTCGAAGCTCCAGATCCCCCCAGGTTTGTGGGCTCTGGTGACACTGCCTTGCTCTCTGTGGGACAGTAGCTGCTGATCTCTGATTTGGTGACCAGCTCCCTCCATTAAATTCCATCTGTTTATAAGCCTGAGGTGGTTACTGTCTGGCAGAAGAGATCCTGATTGACACAAACCATCCCCACTGTTGAAGAAATAAGGCCCAGCCGTAACTGAAGGAGGAGGAGCAAGGGAGGAAAGGTGTGTCCCAGATCCACAGTGCCACTGTGAGGTGCCACCAGCCCACTCTGGGGCCCGATATCCTGTCATATGGAAAACAGCAGCCACATTCCTGGTGCAGTCTTTGTGGACTCCTGTCAGGGAAAAGTCGGACAGAGAGCTGGCCAGTGCTCAGGATAGCGCGCATACTCTCAGCTGCCCGCGCCCGCCCACTGGGATCTTCACTGTGCTCCAGCTTTCTCCAGGCAGGTTCCTGAGGATACTCAGCAAGGCTCTGAGTGTCCTCAGAAAAGGGGGGCAGCTGGCAGACAGCAACAAGCCCCTGAGAGATCTCTGCAAAGGCTACATGGGGCTCTGGAGGCCTTGCTCATTTCGTCCTCTCAGAATGACAACCATCCCACCTCCGGGGAATTTGTCACCTGAATAGTGCAACAAAAGAAGGGAGACTGTCAAGGAACTGGAGGACCTGAGATTGCAAGGAGACCTCACAGGCTCCAGGGGAACAGCCCAGCACCTGCACAGAAAGCCAGGGTCAGGGGCTCTCCACGGCACCCCATGCCACACTGAGCAGCTCCAACATCCCAGGGTGGAATAATGTCCCTGAGGAAGATGACACACAGGGAATGATGGCAAACAGATGCCTTATCATTAGGCAGCCTAGCTAAGCATGGTCCTTCTCCCTGCCTGTTGCTTAGAGAAAACCTGGGTGGCTTTCCCAGGGCTGAGTCTCTGCAGGTGGCCTTCCTGTGTGGCTAGTCCCACACTCCGCCAGCACGTGACTCTCACTGGGACAATGTAGACCATCCCTCCACGCCTGGATCCAGGAGTGAGCACTCTGTCCAGACCAGCCTAACTCCAATCCTTCCCTGGGATACCCTTGCTGGGGCCCGTCCCTTCAGAGGTGAGGAATTCCAGCCTCTGTCCCTCACATGTGCACTTTCTCAAAGATGCAAATGGTTTCCAGAGCTCCCTGTACCAGCCCCCACCCACAATGTGTGAAATCAACCCAGGTCTACCTATAATATAAAAATCCAATATTACGTACAGTGCTTCCAGACCAAAAAGGATGCCATGATTCTGAGAAGGGGTCAGGAGAGAGAAAAAAAAGAAGATTAAACAAATAGCTCTCTGATTTCATTTTTGCTAGGAAGTCATCAGTGTATGCCAGCTATTCAGAGACCGTGGTCCAACTGGAAAAGCTCTTTCCTTACATAAGTCATGGTCCTTTGGCAACAGAAACAATATAAGCAATAGAAATAAATCACAACTGCAAGGGAATGCAACAGAAGGATCTAGGGGAGCTGGACAAGCATGCCTAAGGCAGGAGCTATGAAAGTCTGGACCCTGAGGCCACAAGACCCCACAGGCAGTTTTCCCAGAGCACTGTTCCCTGGAAGCATCCACTAAAATGGGCTCCCACATGTCTCAATCTGGAAAACAGATGCCACTCTAGGTCTTTCAAATCAAAGGCATTTAATAGAGGGGATTGGTTATGCAACGACACAGAGATTGTCCCAGGAAGAAGCTGCTGCCATTCCTAAGACTGGAAAGGTGACCAGAGGAGGGGCTGCCCTGGGGAGCCAGACCCACAGCAAGAGCACCTGATGGGGGCCCCAAGGTGGAGGCTGCAGCCACCAAGGAGATGTCACAACATGAGAAATACTCTGGCTTGTCTCCCTCCCCATCCCCAGACAGGGATAAAGCCTGGGAAATTGGGTCCCTGCAGGGCAGAGAGAGGGTGACTGGGCTAACTTTAGGGAGTGCTCCCCTAAAAGGAAATCAGGTATGGTTCTCAAAACAGGAGAAAGCAAAGCAATGGGCCTCCCATCAATTCATAAGGAAGTTTGCTGTGCAGTGTCGAGTCCCGTAGGCAAAAGCCTCGCCTATGAGCACTCTTGCTCAGAGCAGCATGGGCTCCCTGGCTCCTCTTCTCCCTGAGCACCAACCTGCATATTCAAAGCTCTGGGGTCCCTGCATGAGGCAGACCATCCGGCTTGCAGGCCAGCTCTGCCCCTGCCTTGCCACATGGCCCTCAGCAATACACCACAGCCATTGCACCCCAGGCTCCTCCTCAGTCAAATGGGAAAAAAAGTAGTGTTTATCCTCCTAATGAGCTCAGTGTGGGAAGGGGAGGAGAGCGGCTGTGCAGCGGGTGGACAGGACCAGCATGACCATGCCAGGCTGCCAAAGCCAACATCACTAGCTAGGTCACACTGACAGGATGTGTGGAGGCAGACACTTGCCTCTGTGCTCTTCCTCCCAAAACCCACCATCCGGGCCTAATGTTGAGAAAAACATCAGACCAATCCCAGCAGAAGACATCCCCAATGCACCTGGCCAGTCCTCCTCAATGCCATTGAGGATGTCAAACACAAGACTGTGAAACCATCACAGCCCAGCAGTAACTAAGGAGACATGACAACTAAATGTTGTGTGGAATCCTAGAACTGAGGAACACGGAGCCAGGTGTGGACTTGACTTGATAATGGCTCCCTATGGCTTCACTCACTGCAGCCAACTCACCTGGCCAATATGACATAGGGGACCAGGAGGGAGGTGGGGAGCTCTCTGCACCCCTCTTCCACCTTTCTGTGGACTGGAGGCTGTTCTCAAACAGATCATTTTAAAAATGTAATAAACATAGCATCTATGGGTAGGATTGCCATGAAGATGCAAGGGTTGCCACCCATACCAGCAGCTGCAGCTGTGCAGGCAAGGTAGAGCCATCACATTGCCTGGCTCCCTGTAGTTCTGAAGGCTCCACTCTCTCCTGCAGGCCTTTCCCCTGCCCTCGACCCCTCTCCATACTTGCCAACAGTCCCAGAAAACCTGAAGCATCTTCACTCTGGCTGCGGGGCGGCTGAACTGCACAGCCTCAGGTCGTGAGCTCTGGCTCTCAGGAGAGGGCCCACCACCACCCGCTGCCTCACAGCAAGAATCGCCCTCAACAGCCTGACTGGCTACAGGGCTCGAGAGACCTGAGACTGAGCTTGCCTCTCCTTCATCCTCCCAGGCAGGCTCGCAGGATGCCTCTGACCTGCTTCCCTGGTCCACCAGCAAGGGCAAAGCTTTTTGCTGAAGCGTTTGTCACCTCCTCTTCCCTTTCCTTTTTTTCCCTTTATGGCTGGAGTGTAGCATTGCTTAGCTTCTCCTCAATTCCTGGAGGTCCGTGTTTTCAGAGTTGGGTGGAAGGTGCCATCCTGGAATAAGCCCCGCCCATTTCATCTCCACCCACACCCACACCCACACCCCCCAGGGAGGCCATTCCCCTGCGGCTAACATCAAGGCCGGGTCCCAAGCTGATAGCCTGTGGTCCTGCCTGTCTGCTTTCACAGCACTTCAAATTCCCTAACTTCACAATTCTCCCAGCATCATCTTGCCCCTGACCACAGACTACAACTGCCCTCCCTCTTGCAACCACAGCCTCACCTTGAGATCCACCTCCACGTCAACTGTACATACCCTGGCCCTCATCCCAGGTTTGTTGGATGACCATAGGTCATCAAGGAAGCTGTCTCCCAACACTTCTCCCTGATTTTCAGGCTTCAGGGCTCTGGCTTCTCTGTGGGAAGGATGCCTGGTCACCATCTGGACTCACCCTCTCTTCCCCATGCACTGGCACTGGGCCCTAGTCCCCTTTGTCTGGAAGGACAACGGTGAGCAGAGATTGGCTGTTGTCTCTGTGCCAGGCTCCTAAGCACACAGGTGAATCCTCAGGCAGCCATCTGGGATGGGAAACAGAGACACACAGAGGCTAAATGATCCATCCAAGGTCAATATGATTTGCCCACAGTGTGTGACAGAGTCAGGATTTGAACCCAAACATCCTTCTCTACACTGTCCAACTGAACATCCTATCTCAGGAGCTCAGAACATTCCAAGGTGGCATGATTCCCTTGTTCTTAAGAAGTGTGTGAAGAGGATGGAGACAGCAGGAGCCACTCATCCCCACCCACGGCACACACGGGGACACCTCCAGGTAGCAGCTACAAACCAGTGTTCGTATGGTGGGGGGGTCCTGAGCCTGCTTGTTGCCTCCAAGGGCCAAGAAGGCTGGAGGGTGGTTGGGGCGACTCCGGCCGGGCTCAGCCACATTGCCTCACTGGAAGTGCTCTTGACTGAAACATTAAACCTCAGTGAGCATAATTCTAGACAGAGAGCAACTGCACAAGGGAATTTTGCAAGCATTACATGTTCTCTCTCCTTGTTGCAATCTGTATAGTTTATCTTCTGAAACAGGGCTCGTGACTGAAGAGCAAGTCTCCCAGGCTGCTACTCCCAGAAAGGAAATATATATATATCATCCTTACACGGCAGAGATTGGGCTTTCGAACCTATAAAGAGGAATTTGAACAAGGCTCTCCCAGAGCGGATCCTGTCTTCCTCTGTGGTTCCGTGGCGTTTCTTCCCCTCATTTTTCACTTTCACACTTCAAGACTAAAATGTGATTTCAAACCTAGTCAGTTCCTACTGGAGTTTCTGATGTCTCCTTTCCAAAGCTCAGAGCAGCCGTCTTCCGTTCACATGACACATTCCAAGTATTCTCCCTGGGGCTTCCCACCAGACAGAAGCAAAACGGGTTCTCAGAATGGGTCTGTCTCAGGCCCAAGCCTCCATTATTTCATGGGAAACATTTAATAAGCACCTACTGTATTCCAGGCACCATTCTAGGCATGAGGCATGACGCAGTGAAAAGACAAAGTCTACCCTCCCTTGCTCGTGTGTCAGTACCACAGCTCTTATCTGCCAGGGATAAAACCCCAGCATTAAAGGCCTAAACAAGAAAGCTATTTAATTTCTTATTTTCTTATATAAGAATTCTGGTAGTAATGGGGCCTAGGATTGGTTAATTCAGTGGACCAGTGATGGAAAGGACTCAGGCACTTTTCAGTTCTCCAACATTCAGCCACAAAATGGTCAACACAGTTCCAGGCATCACAGCGAGATACAAAAGTGTGTATCTTGGAGATGGGAGTTTCTTCCTTCCAACTCATCTTAAGAACAATAAAATCTTTAACATCTATGATTAAAAACTTCCTGAATTTGATAAGGGGAAACCATGAAAAACCTCCAGCTTAGCAACGACTCAGCAAGGCCCAGCCTGAAACTGCCTCTACCTAGATACAGCCAATGTGGTACCATGCCACTGGCCCGACCCTGTCACGCACCTCTTCCC
>CAUYPK010166348.1:0-10860 GCA_963574355.1 Loris lydekkerianus | reverse complement strand
CCATTGTAGTAGCGTCCCACATCCAGGAGGTGTGCCATGTACCCCAACATTGTGCCCATTAGGTAAGTGCACACCAGTCCTCCCTCCTCTCCACTCTCCCTTCCCCTCCCTCCAATTTGAATTAAATTGAGTTTTTCTCTTGTGTGGCCATGTATTAGTTTCCCTACTGGCTCCATATTAGCATTGAATACATTGGATATTTGCTTTTCTATTCTTGTGATACTTTACTAAAGAGAATGTTCTCCAGATCTATCCAGGCTAATACAAAAGATCTAAAGTCTCCATCTTTTTATGGCTGAATAGTATTCCATGATTTATTGGACATATATCACAATTTATTAATCCATTCATAGGTTGATGGGCACTTGGGTTGATTCCACATCTTGTTGATTATAGATTGAACTGTGATAAACAATCTAGTATAAATAACTTTATGATAAAATTTTATTTCTTCTTGCTAGATACCTAGCAATGGGATTGCAGGATCAAATGGAAGGCCTGTTTTGAGTTCCAGCATCTGGCAATTTTGGGACTTTGTGATGTGGGCTATTTTCACTAAGGTAATATCTCAAGGTGGTTTTGATTTCCATTTCTCTGATGACTAGAGAAGATTGGCATTAAAAAATAATTTTTTTAATTTTAGAATAGCTTTAGATTTACAGAAAAATTAAGAAAATAATAAGAGTTTCCAAACATTTCACACTCGGTTCCCCCCACTATTGATAATCTTACATTTGCATGGTGCATTTGCCCCAATTAATGAACAGATATTGATATGTTATTATTAATTAAAGCTCATGCTTTACACTGATTTATTTAATTTTTAAGCTAATGTCACTTTTTTTTTTGAGACAGAGGCTCAAGCTATCGCCCTGGGTAGAGTGCTGTGGCGTCACAGCTCACAGCAACCTCCAACTCTTGGGCTTAAGTGATTCTCTTGCCTCAGCCTCCCAAGTAGCTGGGACTATAGGCATCTGCCACAACACCCGGCTATTTTTTGGTTGTAGTTGTCATTGTTGTTTGGCAGGCCCAGGCTGGATTCAAACACGCCAGCTCTAGTGTATGTGGCTGGTGCCTTAGCTGCTTGAGCTGCAGGGCCGAGCCTGTTTTTCTATTTTTAGTGGTGATAGGGTCTCGCTCTTGCTTAGGCTAATCTCAAACTCCTGAGCTCAAGCAATCCACCCACCGCAGCCTCCCAAAGTGCTAGGATTACAGGTGTGAGCCAACCCCCCACACTATTTCTGTCTACCTTTATTACTTGAATTCTGTAATGAGAATTCTCCTGTTCTTTTTCTACCATTAATTTATTTATTCAATTATTTATATCAGTATGAAGTCATGAATATTTTATTTTGTGGGTTTTATTTCAATACTACCATTATTTAATCTGTTGCTCAAACTCTCTTCACTTTGGCCATTGAGAGCTCCTTCAAGATGGCTCCTGAGTCCTTTCTACATGCCCCTGTAATTCTTTGAGTATGTCCTTACCTTCTGGTACACAAAGTGCCCTAGGATCGCCTTGTATTTTCCCTGTCTCAGTACTAGAATTGTTTCCATAAGGATCTCTGGTTCCTTTGATTGGAAAATCATATTTAGAAATCAAGACCTGGAGCCTGAGTTGTCATTGCTCCTAGGCCCTCTCAGCAGACAGAACTAGGAAGTATTTGTATGTATACTAACACATAACCATAAGTTCATACTGATAAATTTAATTCTAATCCTACACCACTGGTTCATTCCAGTGTTCCCCTTTCATTACTTGTCACTTCTTTCTTCCACGATTAGAATCCTGGCTCTTACTAGGATCACACAGCACATTGTCTTATTTGCTTCTGCCAGGACCACAATATTGTTGTGGCCTTACAGAATACCTTATCCAACTCTATGACATCCCCAAATCATTTCATCAGATCAAAATTTATTGTATAGCAAAGGAAGTATAATAGTAGGCTCAGGGTCATGAAATTAACTAGTTTTGCCCAGCATGGTGGCTCAGGCCTATAATCCTTGTAATGGGAGGCCAAGATGGTAGAGAGCCTGAGCTCAAGAGTTCAAGATCAGCATGAGCAAAAGCAAGACCCCCATAGCTACTAAAAACAGAAAAACTAGCCAGGCATTTTGACTGGGGAGGCTGAGGTAAGAGGCTCGTTCAAGCTCAAGAGTGGAGGTTGCTATGAGCTATGATGCCACAGTACTCTAGCTAGCAGAAGGAAGGAAGGAAGGAAGAAAGGAAGGAAGGAAGGAAGGAAGGAAGGGAGGAAACAAGGAGTCTTATTATATTCTCCATCACCTTGAGGCAGTTGGCCTAATTAAAAATTGAAATAGTTTACTGAAGCCTCAGTTATGGTGCCATTTTGGAGACCATACCCTAAAAGGATGGGTTCTGTCTTATGAGATGCAGTATATGTTTTCAGTTAGAGATCATATATGGTGCTGCCTCTTGCTATTACACCTACTAAACATTTGCAGAATTTTTGCTTCCTTTCCCAGCAACTTGATCTCTGCTGGTTTAGAGGTCTTAATATCCAAGGGAAATCAATAATGGTTCCATTGAATTGGAAGACAAGACTGTCACATAGCTGTTCTGGACTTCTTTGCCATTGAAAGGCATTACTCTACTGGCTGGAGTGATTGATCCTTATTACAAAGGGGGATATTGAAATGTTACTGTACAATGAGGACAAGAAAGACTATGTTTTGAACTCAGGGATTCTCCAGGGCGCTCCAAGTGCTTCCATGCTCAACAATAAAGGTTAATAGAAAACTAGAGGAACCAGCCAGAAGCAGTGGCTCATGCCTATAATCCCAGTGAGTAGGGCTGAGGCGGGAGGATTCCTTGAGGCCAGGAGTTTGAGGCTGCTGAGCTATGATCGGTGGCAGAGTGGGTGACAGAGTGGGACTCCACCTCTAAAAAACCAGGCAGGTACTCAGTTGACCACTCAGAGCTTGGGGGAATTACGATTTGGATCAATCTACTAGATAAAAAACCCCAACCAGCTAAGGTTCTAGATGAGAATGAGGGAAATATTGAATAAATGGTGGGAGAAGGAAGTTATAGATATTAATTATGTCTTACGATGAATAAAAGAAACTACATTCTATTTGTTTGCTTTATATATGTGTTTATATTAATCATTTTCTCCTTCTTGCATTTTTACTTTGGATGAGAATTGCTGAAGTTAATGTTATAGTTTAGTCTTTGGGTAATAGAATCTTTGGGTAAAGATAAGGGGTAATTAATATAGCTAGGAATGGATACAATGACTGTTAGGACTGTGTGTATCTTCATTTTAGGAAGAGAAAGAGAAACCTTCACTTCTAAAGTGAATAGCTGTAGTGGGGTGTTGTGGTGGGCACTTGGGAGGCTGAGGCAGGATTGCTTGAACCCAGGGGGTTGATGTTGCTGTAAGCCATACACCATGGTCCTCTACCCAGGGTGACAGAGTGAGACTCTGTCTCAAAAAATAAATTAAAAAAAAATGAATAGCTATATCTTGCTAGATAGAATTTTGTTGGATAAAGGTTCAAATGTGTGTAGAAGAGAGCTTACGGAAGATGAATAGCCCAAGGGGACTCTACCAATTATGAATTTATGGCCTCTGAGATCCAAATTAATCCTTCATCACCTGATGTACATATACAAAAATGGAGCTGATCCATTTAAACATTTGCCTGTGTTAAACTTCGTCAGTAGAGGGTGATAGAGACGCATTGAAGGAGGAAGGAGGCAAACCTGGTTTGGTGTGTTCCTTGCAGGGGCCCCTGCAGTGTGGGCTGCTTCTCCAGCACCCAGCGCCTGCAACATGGCTGGCTTTTATAGCACCTTCCGTGCAGGCAGCTTCTCCAGAGTTTGACTTCTGCTACCTGGATGGCTTCCCCAATACGAGGTTCTTGTAGCAGCTGGCTCCTGTACTGCCAGCAGCTTCCTCTGGCACACATTTTGAGCAGTTTCATAGCACTATGTCTCCCGTGAAACACATCCCCATGAACTGCTTTCCCCAGCATCATAGCAGGTGGATTTCCGCCAGGTTTTTTTTTTTTTTTTTTGCAGTTTTTGGCCAGGGCTGGGCTTGAACCCACCACCTCCGGCATATGGGGCCAACACCCTACTCCTTTGAGCCACAGGTGCCACCCACTCCGGCAAGTTTTAACAATGAGGCGCCACAGCAACTTCTTTGCCCATGGCTATGCCCTCTTGGAGAGGGTCTGGATCTCTGCCCAGGGGAGGCAGCTCTTCCTTGGGTTGTCTCTCTCAGGTCTGGGCAGTGGCTGCTCCTCTTCTGTGCTATTTCCACATTCTTTAGTGTTCTCTCCATTTCTTACTAATCAATCCTCATTTCTCCAATCCCTTGTTTTAGTTAATAATTCCTTATATTAAACTTTCCTTGCTCAAGTTACTGTGTGGTTTCTGCGTCCTGATTGAACCCAGACTAATCTGCACATAAAGTAGTTTCAGAATTTCTAACTCATTCCCCTGTGAGAGCCATAGAGAGAAAACAAATTTACTAAGAAAACTACAATCTTTGAGGACAGCTCTTTTCCATAGTGCTATAGTATCTAGTCAAAATATTTTTTTCCTGGTGGCACCTGTAGCTCAGTCAGTAGGACACTGGCCACATGCACTGAGGGTGGCAGGTTTGAACCCAGCCCTGGCCAGCCAAACAACAATGATAACTGCAACCAAAAAATAGCCGGGCGTGGCGGGTGCCCAGAGTCCCAGCTACTTAAGAGGCTGAGGCAAAAGAATGGCTTAAGCCCAAAAGTTCAAGGTTGCTGTGAGCTGTGATGCCACGGTACTCTACCCAGGGCAACAGCTTGAGACTCTGTCTCAAAAAAAATATTGTTATCCAGAGTTACTTAGGGTGGGTCTTTTCTTACCTTATTCATAACCACAGTGGAGGAGGCAGGTAAGTGTGGGTGCTCCATTTGGAGTTCTCTGCTCAGCCTGTTTGAGTTGAATGATTTATTTGTTTTGAGGGTGTACAAAGCATTACTATGGTTCTAAGAGTCACAGAAACAGAAAAAGGTCCATGTGGAGAAGGGTTGTGCTCCCCTCATTCCCAGTACCAGGTTCCCGTTTCCTCCCCCTTTCTATCTCAGCCCTGTTCACTCGCTCTCTGTAAGTAACCAGTCTTTTAGCTTCTGGCCTAGCCCTACTGGATTTCATTTGCACAAATAAGCAGATATATGTATGTTTTCTTATGTTCCTTTCTTTACCCATAGATAATTTTTTGCATTTTATTAAGCCTGTATTTTAACTATATATGGGAGGCCTAAAGATAAGTCTTAAGTCTTCTCAAGAGGCAAAGACTTAGGTTCATTTTCCTCTTGTTCCCTGCTTTGTTTTTAGCCCAAAGCTTAATGAAAAGACCACTGAAAGTCATGTTGGAGGACCATAGAATTGGCCATTTCTGTTAAAACAAAACACATGAACAATTTCTTCTTCCTAGCACATGGTAATTTCACTTTTTGGTATTTAACTTCAGGGCGAAAAAAATCACATTTGTGCACAGGTGTATGAAGTCTTAGTCTATTCAGGCTGCTATAACAAAACATCATGGAATGGGTCATGTGATAACAACAGAACTACATTGCACAGCCCTGGAGGAGAAGGCTGAGATCAAGGTGCCAGCAGATTTAGTGTCTAGTGAGGGCTCATCACTGGTTCACACGGGGCACCTTCTTGCTATATCTTCACATATCAGAAGGGAAAAGAGAACTCTGTCAAGTACCCTTATAAAGCCTCTTTTATAACCTAATCACCTCCCCAAAGCCTCACCATTTAATATCATCACCTTGAGGATTAGAATTTCAACATAATAAATTTGGAGGGTTAAATATTTAGCCCATAGCAGTAATACTATTTTTAATGGTGAAATAGAAAATAATAGAAACCATCTATCAAAAGAGAAATGTCTAAAAACACATTAGGGAACAGCCAATCTGGCATACTACACAATATAACAGGTTTATTCCTTTTAATAAAGTAGAGCTATGAGGAGCTTAGAAAAAGCTCTAAAACATATTTTTGCTTGTTTGTTTGTTTGGAGACAGAGTCTCACTTTTTCTCCCTCGGTAGAATGCAGTGGTCTCATAGCTCACAGCAACCTCAAACTCCTGGGCTCGAGCAATCCTCCTGCCTCAGCCTCACCCTAGCTGGGTCTACAGGTGCCCTACACAGCGCCCAGATATTTTTTAAAGATGGGGTCTTGATCTAGCTTAGGCTGGTCTCTAACTTGTGAGCTCTGGCAATCCGCCTGCCCTGGCCTCCCAGAGTGCTGGGATTACAGGCCTGAGCCATTGCACCCAGCCTAAGATGTATTTTTGAGTGAGGAAAAAACTAATTATAGAACAATAAATATGGCATAGATTTATTTATTAAAAACCAACGAATAGAACTATGAAACAATCCTACATATTTTATGTGGGTACATGTACCTATACAAAAATCCGTAAGAAAAATATTTGGAAGCATGCATATGAAACAGTAAAAAAGCAGTTTCATTGAAGGGGGAGACTGGGAGTTTGGGGAGAAAGGTCTCAAAAGGAAGTTTTATCTGTAATGTGTTCACTTGTTCAATATTAATGTGTTTAATTAATATGATTTGTGTAAATAAAAACAAACAAAATTTTTACTATATTAGTAAGACCTCAAAACTTTAAAAAGGAATGACAATCTATTGTAGAAGCAGGTGGACACTCTCAAATACTCAACATCAATATCTCCTTCCTATAGAAAATTCTGAAAAATGGCTCCTCTCTCTGGGACGTTGAGGTGAGTGGATTACTTGAGCTCCTAAGTCGAGACCAGCCTGAGCAAGAGCAAGACACTGCCTCCAAATAAAAGAAGCTGTACCTTGTGCGGGGTGCCTGTAGTCCCACCTACTCAGGATGCTCAGGCAAGAGGATCACTTGAGTCCAAGAGTTTGAGGTTGCTGTGAGCTGTGATGCTAGAGCACTCTACTGAAGGTGACAAAGCGAAACTCTGTCTCAAAAAAATAAAAAAGAAGAAAACTCTGAAAAATGACAAGAAACTCTGCTCCTATCTCCACAGAATGTAAGAATCCTTTTCAAAAGTTGGCTGCCTAAGTTAGGCTTGCCTAATAAAACCAAGTAGCAACAATTTAGAATCTAGATTTACAGTGAACAGCACAGATCCGCCACCTGTGTTCAATAGTGACTATTGCTGCTTTATCACATCTGATCACTGAGATGTAAAACTCCTCTTCTCCCAATATACATCGTCTGCTTTGATTCTTTTCTTTGCTGAGCTACAAGTTACCCCATGTGAGGAGCACAGCTGATGGCTGAGGATGGAATTCAGGTACTCCAAGGCCTTTCTTTCTATTTCAACCATTTATTATTGGGGTTAGGAAGGAGATTGATTCTCTCACGCGGAGGTTATTAAATATACTACTAAAGATAGATAGTTTGTAAATACTTTCAAGTCTGTATTTAAATTATTTTCCCCTGTGGAGGGGGAATGAAAAAATAAAACTAGACTCTTAGCCTTATTACATTAAAAAGGGGAGATTAAGATGGTAATGAGCCAGAAAGTTGACTGGAAACAGAGACACAAATACAATTAGCGTTTCGGGCAAGATGCTCTGAGGATTCTTGGCTAATCCTGAGACATTCAGAGGCCTCACACGGGGACACAGGAAGGCACTTCCTGCCACTACTTTCTGGTTTTTGTGTAGCTCAGGTTAAGACCATGCAAAATAAACAATGGGATTTTGCCTCGGCATCACATTCCCTTCCGAGAGGAAATTGCCACACTCATTTCTAGCTTCTCTGTTTGGAGCATATTTTCTGGTATTTTAATTTTTAAATCCCCAGCCTCTCTCCTGCCTTTTAGGAAAATTACTTGTATTTTTTGACCTCGTAGACTCAAAGCTATTCCTATGGCAGGTCACTTTTTGACTTAGAAAATTTGCACAAATAGCAAAATAAAAAATCTATTCGTGCAGAAGGCATGTGTCCTCATGTAGAGAATGTCTGAAAGAACGGCGGTGACTCCGGGGGAGGATTGCTGGTGATTCATTTCTTCTTTCTACTTTCCTGTATTGTTTAAATTTCGAATGGTGAGAATATATTATTTTCACAATAAAAGGAACATTTTCATTTTGGAGCAACAACAAAAAGAGTGGGGATAAAATAACTGAAATAGAAGAAAAGGAGGACAGGAACAATAAAATGTGCCAAGACGGAGGCCTGAGGTCATTGCTCAAAATCCCCACAGCTCCAAATCCATTTCCCTGCCAGCCTGCCCGCTATAGAAGCCTCATGTCTGGTCCTTCCGCCTACCTCCTTGCCCTATACTGATTCATTTTCTACAGAAGGTCTGGACTGATTTTTTTTTAAATGAAAACCAGATCCATTGTTCTCCCATGTAGTAAGTGACCTCAGTGGCTTCCAGTTGCACTCAGATGAAAATTCTCCTTATCCCACACCGGGCCCTGTCTGTTCTGGCTCTGGCTCCTTCTCCTGCCTATTTTTCTTTTGCTCACTTTGCTGATAGTTTCTGGAACACTCTTTCCTGCCTCAGGGCCTTTGTACTTGCTCTTCCCAGTGCCTTTGCCTCAACTCCTCACATGGTCAGCCCTATGCGTCAGAGTCTCCAGGGGAGGGGGTCTTATTTATTTATTTATTTATTATTTAAACAAAGTCTCCTCTATTGGCGAGGCTAGAGTGCCATGGCATCAGCCTAGCTCACAGCAACCTCTAACACCTGGGCTCAAGCAATCCTCCTGCCTCAGCCTCCTGAGCAGCTGGGATAATAGGCATCCGCTATGATGCCCAGCTAATTTTTCAATTTTTAATAGGTACAGGGTCTTGATCTCACTTAGGTTGGTCTTAAACTCCTGAGCTCAAGGTATTCTCCCGCCTTGGCCTCCCAGAGTGCCAGGATTGCAGGCATGAGTCACTGTGCTCAGCCAAGGGGTCCATTTTAAATATGTGGTTCTTTTTAATGGCTGAATAATATTCCATGGTGTACTTATAGCATGATTATAAATATCTTACACACAAAAAATAGGAAAGTGAGGTGATGGTTATGTTAAACAGTTTGGTTTAAGCATTCCACATCATCACATTGTTCCTCATAAATATATACTTATAATTTAATAAAAAATAAATAAAATAAAACCTCTATGAAATCCTAAAAGTAAAATAATAAATATGTGCTTCTCATCATGCTCACGCACACTCTTGTTTCAGAATCACAGTTTTTGAGGGCTATTTAAGGGCAGGGAGTTTGAGAACAAACTTCTGGGCTCAGTGCCTATAGCTCAACCAGCTAAGGTGCCAGCTACATACACCAAAGCTGGCGGGTTCTAATCCAGCCCAGGCTCACCAAACTATAATGACAACTACAACCAAAAAATAGCCGGGCATTGTGGCAGGTGCCTGTAGTCCCAGCTACTTGGGAGGCTGAGGCAAGAGAATCACTTAAGCCCAAGAGTTTGAGGTTGCTGTGAGCAGTGACACCACAGCACTCTACCCAGGGTGACAGCTTGAGACTCTGTCTGAAGAAAAAGAAAAAAAAAGAACAAACTTCTGACAGTTATCTGGAGTACAGTTATTCTTTCAGCTCCTTGTGAGACAGGTTGGGTCCCCTGGCCAGGATGTTCCTCAAGAAGGACCTGGGTATGATGGCTCATGGAAGGGGGGGGGGGGGGTTTGTTTGTGTTTTGAGATAGTTTCATTATGTTGCCCAGTAGAGTGACATGGCGTCACAACTCACAGCAACCTCAAACTCTGGGGCTTAAGTGATTCTCTTGCCTCAGCTTCCCAAGTAGTGGGGCTACAGGCATCTGCCACACACCTGGCTATTTTTTTGGTTGCAGTTGTCATTGTTGTTTGGCAGGCCGGGGTGGGTTCAAACCTGCCAGCTCTGGTGTATGTGGCTGACACCCCAGCTGCTAAGCCACAGGTGCCTAGCCTGAAGGGTGGGGTTTTATGGTCTCAAAGTTCCTCCACCAAAGGCCAGAATGACTAGAAAAAGTTTTTGTTTTTTTTGAGACAGAGTTTCACTATGTCACCCTCGGTAGAGTGCCATGGCATCATAGCTCATAGCAACCTCAAACTCTTGGGCTTAAGAAATTCTCTTGCCTCAGCCTCCCAAGTAGCTGGGACTACAGGCGCCCGCCACAACGCCAAGTTTTTGTTGTTGTTGTAGTTGTCATTGTCGTTTGGCAGGCTCGGGCTGGGTTTGAACCTGCCAGTCCCAGTGTATGTGGCCAGCATCCTAGCCGCTGAGCTATAGGCACTGAGCCCAAAAAGATTTTTAGTGGTGAGCACTATTTATTCCTCTCTTACTAAGTTAAACATGAAATATCTATAACAAATCAGCCCTTCTTCCTGTAAGGTGGGGCTTAGGGACTGAGCCAGGAAGAATTTGAAGCAGATACGTATATTCAGACACCTGTGTCAGATATTTACTACCTGACAACCAGTGCCTCCTGGAAGCCCCACAGAGGACAAACAAATTATCTGGGTCAAATTAAAAGGGTCCCTTAGAAGGTGCTAATGGCAGGTTCCTGTGTTGGGGTCAGGGGCAAAGAGGACACTCCCAGATGATGGGCCCAGGTCTGCCCTGCCTGCCTTGAGGGCTCACAGTCTCTCCCAGGAGCTTGTCGGAGCAAAGCAGTTGCTTTCTTTTCATTCCTTTCTGTTTTTTTTTTCTTCCTTTCCTTCCCTTTCCCTTCCCCTTCCTCTTCCCCCTCCCCCCCCCCCCCCCGCCCCCCCCCCCCCCTCCCCACCCCGCCCGCTCCCCTCCCCTCCCTTCCACTCCCTGTAGTTGAGCACTTGCGCGAGTCGAGCCTGGACGCCGGCCGGAAAGGTAAACACAAGCCAGCA
>CAUYPK010166345.1:0-12634 GCA_963574355.1 Loris lydekkerianus | reverse complement strand
GTCCTTAGGCAGCAGCAGGCTCTGCACAGGCAACCTGGTGACACCTCTGATTACACCAGAGACTGAGATGAGGAGTTGAGAGACAGAGGGAAGGAGCGGAGTCAGAGAGTAGGAGGGGAATTGGAGAGTGTGGGGCACATTCCACACTGTGCACTGCCGCCCACACAGTGGGTTGCTAAGCAGGACAGCAATATACACCTGGCAGGGAGAGACAGAGGGAAGGAACGGAGTTGGAGAGTGGCCACACATTCCACACATGTGCACTGCAGCCCAAGTGGGACAAGTCGGCTACTAAGCAGGACAGGAAGCTGTGACAAAAACACCCGGCAGGCTGGATAAATGTTCTCTGCGGGCCCCATGTGGCCTGCGGGCTGTAGTTTGAGGACCCCTGCTTTAAACTGTAGCCATGGAAGCCATTGGTTCCAATGAAGACATTGTTCCCTCGCCATTTTTCTACTCTATCTAATACATCCTTCTTACAGGGAAAGGGAGGAATAAGCAGGCAGAATAGGTGGAATGAGAAGAACTCTTGAGCAGGAAATTCCTTGGCTAGATTTTCTAATCTATATCCTAGCTTGGGGAAAAAAACATTGAAAATAAAGACTTAGAATTATGTGATATTTTATAGATATTTATAGGTCTTCTATATATCTGCATGTTTGTGAATGAATCAAGAGCTATCAGGTTTTCTTTTCAAGGATGACAAAACTAAGGACTATGTTACTTTTCTTTAAATGTGAAAGTCATGTTTCTATCTAGTTTTATTTTTACTGGATAAAGGCTTTCCTTCAACATTCTTGGGAAATATAGCAGCAGTAATTATTATTAATTTTTTTGGCAGAAGTGCTCCTTGACCTTCTGTGTCTGAGTGAGGCATCACATCTACCTACCTTCATCTTTCTTAAACTATCTGTCAAATTATACTAAAAGTTGCTTGAGAGCAGGAGCTTAAAGTGTTTTGAATCCACACCATTTAACAGGATGCATGCTCCATGTAAGGAGTTGAATGAATATTTGAAAAAAAAGAACCTGTGTCTTGTAGGAGAGGCAGGAGCTATGTATATGTCCCAGAAGGATAATATTAACAGACATGAGATCAGAATCCCACTGAGGTGGTACTTACTGAGAAGGGAGGTATTTGAGGTATTTACTAGGTACTAAAAATGGCCAGAGTTAGAGTTTAGGGCCAATTTAACCTATTTTCCAAATTTTGGTAAGACTGGTGTAATCTAGGATAGTGGTTCTCAACCTTCCTAATGCTGTGACCCTTTAATACAGTTCCTCATGTTGTGGTGACCCGCCAACCAAAAAATTATTTTCCTTGGTACTTCATAACTGTAATTTTGCTACTGTTGTGAATTGTAATGTAAATATCTGATATGCAGGATGTATTTAGGTGACCCCTGTGAAAGGGTTGTTCAATCCCCAAAGAAGTCGCGATCCACACAGGTTGAGAACCGCTGATCTAGGAGAAATTAAAGATAAATTACTTTAGGGGTTCCCTGTAGGGAAACACTGCCCCCTGAGGGGCATTCTGGAAATTGTGAAGAATATTTTAGTTGTTAAATGAGGGTGTAGGTGATTGTGCCAGGGGGGAGTCATTGCTGTTATTTAGCAAAATAGGATCCAGGAATTTCCTATGTCTCGCCATGTGTGTGAGAGGCCTGCAGAGCAAATAGATATCTTACATCCCATACAATTTTTATGTTATTGTAGCTTAGAAACAAACTCCATCTGACATACAAATACAAGATGTTTATGACATGCAAATTGAGGGGAGAATATAATATATGTATTTTTCTTTTGGTTTGGAAACTTATCAAAAGTTATCCCTCACTTCATAAAATCATGTCACTGACTTCAATGTTGGTCATGAAATTAAGTAGTTGACATGACACACTGGCGTTCATTTGTGTGGGTGACGTTTTTGCAAACCATGACAATTAACCTGTCACACCCAGAGATGGGCAGGAGTCAGGATACTTCAACATAGCTTCAAATGTAAGTCAGGTCTAAGTGCTTCCATAATGCAATATGCATGGTGTATTAGTTTGCTTGGGCTCCCAAAATACTACAAACTGGACAGCTTAAGCAATAGAATGTTATTTTCTCACAGTTCTGGAGGCTGGAAATTCAATATTAAGGTTCTGGGGGGGGGGGTGGTTTCTTCTGGATGCCTCTCCTGGGCTTGCAGAGGGCCACTCTCTTGTTGTGAGTTCACAGGGTTGTCTGTGCGTGAGCACATTTTGTATTTCTCTGTTTTGGCCCTAATCTCCTCTTCCTATGAGGACACCAATCGTCAGAGTAGGGTCTGTCCTTTTTAACTCAACTCCCTCTTCCATGGCTCTGTCTTCACATATGATTCTACTCTGAGGTGTTTGGAGTTAAATCTTCAACATGTGAATTTAGCAGAGGGAGCACAATTCGGCTTATCACATATAGTTCCTTACAGATTAGTATCCACGTATTTCTTCTTCATGCTAGAATTAGGGTGTGATAGTGTGTTTTTGTGTGATGGTAGGTTACATCATTCCAAAATTCCTTTTCAGAGTCTCTTAGAAGTGTTTTCAATCTTTTTCAAATTTTAGAAAGTTAATGAAGTCACACATCTGATATAATGTAACATTCTCAGTGAAATATAGGAGTGCCCTGTAACCAAACACACTGATTTTGCTGTAGAAAATATATACAAGTAGGTGGTATAAATGGAGTAAATTTGCTCCAGTTCAGGTCAGAAGATACAGTCATCTTAGGTTTGGCACCAAACTCACTACTGATACAGTTGAAGAAACTGTCTTAAACAACCACATGCAGTGAATCACTGGCTGAATTAGGATCTAAACGTAGGGTCTGAAATGGTTCTCTGAGGCTGGAGCTCATTCATAAAACATTAAAATGTACAAGCCGAGTTATTTTTCTTTGCCTGTTTTTACAATAAAGGATTGCTCTCAGGGCCCTTGATGCTTTGTTGACATGAGAATGTTACCTAGTCCTCTAGAAAACAAAAGGAAGAAAGAAACATAAAACAACATGCAAAAAAGTCAGACGAGCTCTGCAGATGGTCGAAAAGAGGTTTTGTCCTTTCCTGTCTCCCATCAAAGCCCAGCTGTGCCACCTTCTAAAGCTGGATGTCTTCAGAGGCTGAGCAGGTGCCAAGGCCTAAACATCATACCGGAGGAAGCTGATACAAGATGCTTCACCAACAGAGAAAGGAAATGGGAAAGGGAAGGAAGAGGTAGGGGGAAAGAAAAACCAGCCACGAGGCGAGGCACCGTGGAGAGAGGTAGAGTGCGCACGGAATTGTATTAAACAAGGCGAATGCTTTGGCTACAGGGTGGCATCAGCCCAGCTGATTGTCTCAGCAGGATTTAAAGCTCTTCATTCATACATTCCAGGTCCCTGCGTCCCGTTTTTACATTTAAAAACATAGGACCCAAAGTCAGTTAGTGGTGAAGTTTGGAATAAACCCAAACCAACCAATACTGAGTGTAGGTTTCTTTTCACTCAGAGGATAGGGCTGAAATGGAGGTTCTGAGAACGAGCAGAAAGCACACACGCGAGGTATGTGTACAAGCCAGGACCACGGACGCACGCCTGAGTGGAGCTTTGTAAACGCAGAGGAGGAACAACTCTTCTGGTGAATTTTCCCCAGGGACTGTGGGCTGTTGGAAAGCTGTTCAAACTAGGTTAAGTACAAAGGGGGATTAGCCGAAGGTCCCGGGGCAGGACGTAATGCCAGGCCTCGGAAAGAGCCAAGAGCTGCGAAAGCCCCGGAACCAAAGCGGTTTCCTTGTTCTCTTTGAAGGCCTGGCATTGCTGTGTTCCGATCCCAAGCAATCTGAATGGGCCGCCCGAGGGACAGGATGGTGGGCCCCAAAGCCCGCTTTGAGGAGCTGCTGGAACAGACACTGGGAAGAGGCACAGTGAATCAACTTGCAGCGCGCTGCTAAATGCCACTGATGAAACATGCGCAGTGCTGCGTGTGCGGAGGGCCCAGACCAGTGACCTGCGTCAGGACGACACACTCGTGAACGCACAGCCCTTTGGCAGAATGCTGAAGAGTTTAAAAGAAGGCTGCGCGTGGACTTAGTTACTTAAACGTATTGTTATTTCCTTAGATACATTACAGTACATATTAATATTTAGGAGTAAAATTCATCTCAATCCTTCATTTTTAATTCATTCAACAACATTTGGAACATCTTCCAGGGGCAATCACTGTTTTGGCTGCTACCTTGTAGCATTTATCAAAATTGGTTAAGTCTTTGCTTTAGAGGGGAAAAGACAGACCACAGAGACAAATAAATGTAAAACATGAACAATGGGGTTGATTAGGGGAAACAGTGACAGAGGAACGTGGTTGTATTTAAATTGTCAGGTGAGGCTGTGATGATATGTAAGGTGGCCGTATCAGGTGGCCATATTGGATAATTTATTATCTAATGGGGATTCTTTCATATTTTGAGTAGAAAAGCAAGCACTAATTAGTAAATTTTCTAAGATAATAGGCATCAAGTAGGATTGTTGCTCTGTTTCAGTGCATCCCTAGGGATATTCGTTCATTCAGGCAAGCTGGAGTGTATGGTCACCATCCAGAGAGTGGTCTTTGAACAGGGACCAGGAAAATCTGGGAAGTTGAAGCTGTGCTTGGCTGAGGCAAAGAGGTCCAGGAAGAGAGAATGTTTGAACTTGTCTGCACAAACTGGGCACTGGGCATTTGTAATTTTATGATTTTTAAAACAAGGAGAGGACATTGCCTGTCCTAGGAAGGCCACCTTAAGGCCTAGTCTTAACAACTGTCCCCAGCCCCCCGACCATTGACGCAGGTGACTGTGTAGGAGTGAAACGTGGCTGCCCAGCTGGCAGCCTTTTCCAAACCAGGCTCAGAGAGATACTATGGCTGTTTTGTAAAAGGTTAGACTCAGTTGTGGCTCTGCTTGGTGATTCACTTTCCATGTAGAGATCTGGCTTAGCCAAAGTCTGATGGCTGCTGCAGGATAACTGCTGCCTCCCTTTCCTGGGAGTGCCCTTTCCTGCACACCGAGCCTCCACTCCCAGGTGCCCTCTGAGAGCTTGAGGCGCGCACTCCACGGCTGTCGAGCTCCCTGGAGCCATTTTCCTGTTGCCTCCTGCTCTTTCCTGTTCCCCTGCTCAGCTGGGGAGGGTTGTGTTCAGTCAAGAACCTGCTCTTGGGTGAGGAGGCTGGGGGGTCTAGCAGTTTGGGGTAGTTGGACCATTTATGCCTCATTAACTCCTCCTCCTCCTCATTATGAAGTATTTACGAGTATAAGATACTGTGCTGGTACAACACCACAGTAAGATCTATAGCCATTATTTATTGGGGTATATTTTCCACAGATACTTAAAGACATTAACTCTTCTCCTCACTCACCTGTGAGACAGGTGTATTACTATTCGGTAGGTCTGTGTGGAGTTACTTAAGTTCCATCATTTTGACCCACAGAAATGGCAATTTTATATAATTAGAGCTAATCTTTTAGAAGCAAGGGAAAGGAAGTTCAGGGGGAAACTTGCTATAGTCACATGCACTGACTCAGAGCCAATATTTTATTTTATATACTTAATTTTTCCAAATTTGTTGTTCATCGGGAGGGATTGAAATAAAAAATATAATTGAGTCCCATCATCCTCATGGAAATGGCTTTAAGAGAAAACTGGTCAGATGAATATTATAGCTTCCCATTTTCAACCAGTAGTTCCCATTGATAAATAGACAGCCATGAGCCTGTCAAGAATGTTCAGATATGTTATATAATACACCATGCCTGTTCACAGGGGAAACTAGGAAACAACCTCTGTGTACTTGATTCCATCATATGAAACAAGCACAAGAGCACCACTCATGCCTCTGAGAACACTGGACCATGCAGCCTTAAAAAAAGCTTTGCCTTCTTCATCACGAAGGATCTTACTCAATCAGGGAGGTGCACATGTCAGTTCCTTTGTGCCCTGACCGCAGCATCATCTGATGGTGAACAGTGTCAAACGGACAGGAAGTCAACCCAGCAAGGGCAACCATCCACCTGATGATGATGTGAGTATCCCTGGAAGTGTCCCTTTGCAGTGTCACAGATACCAAAGTAGGCAGCTCAGTAGATAATACCCTGGACAGACCCGTTAAAGCCTTGGCACAGGCCCCCAAGCCTGTCAGATTTGTAGATCTTAACCAGGCAGTCACCAAGGCCTCTGAATTCCTTTTCTACTCCTGCTTTACCCACATTTGCTGCTAGACGGGTATGAGCAAAGTCAGGAGGGTACACAAAACACAAGGATGTGGCCCCAGTGGCACCACCTGATGCCAGATTCCCTGCAAAGTCGGGCCAAAACTGGGTCCTCTTGTCCACACCACCCAGGAAGATCTGCTTATGTTTATCTTTGAAGGCAACATTGAGAGCCTGGGTGGGGAAGTATCGGATGACATTGGCCAGGTTGCCATGCCAGAAGGACAGGACTCACTGCTCCCTAGGGATACAGACCAGCCATCTGTGATGCCCTTGTACTGCTTATCTGCGGTGATTTGCCTGCTGGAATGCTGCACCTGCAGCAGCTTCATGGGCACTACCACCGTCTTGGACATGGCTGTGGCCACTCCACCTGCCAGGAAGTCCTTGATGAAGGACACAGTGGCATCTGTCATGTTGAAAGGAAAGAGGAGGCACACTACTGTGGGATAGGACGAGGCTGAGAACTGGCTTTGATTCCAGGACTACATGGGTAGAGCCAGTATTTTAAAGCAAGGCTCTTAACGCCTGAGTTCATGTTCCTTCTACTGGGCCTCACCTTCCCGGGTGCTGTATAAAGTTGACTAGTTGGTTCTTTCTGTGGAGAGATTTCAGGCTGTAACCCACAGATGCAGAAAGATTGTAAAGCCTTGAAATCCCACAATCCTGCAAAATGCTCAGTTAGTGCTGGGCTATCTGGAGGAGAGGGTGAGATTTTAACAGCCGAGCTTGTGAACTCTGAGGGGCTGACTTGTGCTGGGCTGTCTGGAGGAGAGGGTGAGACTTTAACAGCTGAGCTTGTAAACACTGCGGGGGCACTCTGAGGCTGGAACTTAACAGACTAGTCAACTGTGACTATTTGGATCAGAGGAACTGCAAGGGCACTGCTGTGGCTGGGATGTGAAACAGGAACCTGCAGGTAGGGGGCATCATTTCCCAGTGGGGAGATCCTTAAATCCAAGCCCCTTAGAAATCCGGAGCTACAGAGGCTGGGAAAATGTATTCCACCATAAAGGAACTGGAACCAGGAATATGACGGACGGAGATCAGGACCCAGGAATGTCTCTCTGTGCAGCTGCTGCCCCCAAACCGGTTCTGTTTTCCTCTGGATATGTGTAAACCTTTCCCTTCTCTTTACAAACAACTTTCTCAGTTTCTCCACGTACATGTTGGGAATGCTCTAAGTTCCAGCGCCCACAAAGACTGATGAAAGTCACTGCATTCCAGTTAGAATTCCCTGGAAAGACAAGCCAATCGGTCGGCATTGGGGCTTCTGTTACCTTCCTATCCGGTGACATATGCTTACGTTTTCAGGAGCGGACATGCTGCCGCAGCCAATCAACAGTTTGCTATACTTGGCTTCAAGCCAAATCGGGAAGCTAGAGCTTTTTTTTTTTTTGCATTTTTTGCTGGGGCCAGGTTTGAACCTGCCACCTCCGGTATATGGAGCCGGCACCCAACCCCTTTGAGCCACAGGCGCCGTCCGAGATGTTTTATGCCTTTTTGCTCTTCAGGAATCATCACGACCTACCCCAGTTCTGCCCTCTTTCCCCTACCACCGGTTTTTGTTTTTTGCCCCAGGAGGCCATCGGGATGTTTCCATGCTCCCCTGGGAATGTTCATTCTAGAGTAAGACTTTTCTTATCTTGGGTAATGTGAGAAGCAGTGGTACAATCCTTAATATGTTTTAAAAGGTTATAAGTGTATAATTTTTTAAAAATGCCTTAAGATTTGTAAGAAAATAAATGTTTAGGGAACCACGATAGAGTCTGTCTGTCTCTGACTGTCTCCATTTTAACACAGAAAGGCTCTGGTCCTAGGAAACCCCTCCCTTTTGGGCACCCTAATGTCCAGTGAATATCTTGTTCTGCTCTCTAGAGAAGTTATTTGAGGATAAAGGAGGATATTTTCCTTCTTCTGGCAAAAGAGATTTGATTAATCTAAACTATTTATAGCTCATACAGCAGCTAAAAAATGTATATGTCTTTGAACTGAGGTTCCATAAAACTCAAGTGTGGCAGGTGTGAATTTACTAAAGAATGCATGTGTGTCAGGAATATTTCACTGCTTTACTTGCTCAAAACCAAAACTTCTCAAACATGCCCGTGCAAAGGAATCCGCTGGGGATGTTCTAAAAAGGCAGCTTCGAATTCAGCAGGTGTGAGTGAAGCTGGACTCAGCGGGTGTGGGTGGAGCTGGACTCAGAGGGTGTGAATGGAGCTGGACTCAGAGGGTGTGGGTGGAGCTGGACTCAGAGGGTGTGGGTGGAGCTGGACTCAGAGGGTGTGGGTGTAGCTGGACTCAGAGGGTGTGGGTGTAGCTGGACTCAGCGGGTGTGGGAGGAGCTGGACTCAGAGGGTGTGGGTGTAGCTGGATTAAGCGGGTGTGGGTAGAGCTGGATTCAGAGGGTGTGGGTGGAGCTGGATTCACCGGGTGTGGGTGGAGCTGGATTGAGCGGGTGTGGGTGGAGCTGGACTCAGCGGGTGTGAGTGGAGCTGGACTCAGAGAGTGTGGGTGGAGCTGGACTCAGAGAGTGTGGGTGGAGCTGGACTCAGAGGGTGTGGCTGGAGCTGGACTCAGCGGGTGTGGGTGGAGCTGGATTCAGCGGGTGTGGGTGGAGCTGTATTTAGCAGGTGTGGGTGGAATTGCAGCCCTTGCATTTCTAACAAGTTCTCAAGCCTTGTGATGCTGACGGTCTGAGTGCCACACTCTCACTAGAATGATGTTAAATCATCAGTTGTTTTGCTTAGAACCTCCACCCCTGTGGCGAAAACTTCCTTTGGAGCATGACTTAGGGGTGAGCCTCTTCAGGCTCCTGTAAGAATTATGACAACCCATTTGGTGATAGGAAAATGAACGAGAGAAGTAGAGGTTTTTATAAATTGTCCAGAAACCCACATGCACTTCTTTTGGGGGTCAAATTTTAAATTTGCTCACAAATAATTGCTTGCATTTTTAAAGCTCCAATTTGCTCTGCTACACATTTAGAACTAGCTGTGCTTCAAGTAATAGATGGCTGAGGTTGCATATTATTACTGATGGAATATCTGATCTATTTGGCTGTCAACATTATCACCTGATTGAAAATTAACTTTTTTCTCTCATTAAGAAGATTTTTGGGTGATCATTTTGCAAAGTCAGTCTTTTCAAATTGCATTTTTACTTTTGATGTGTAAGACACAGCATGTAAGAGCTGTTTGAAAACCAATGGGGAAAACGGTGCAAAATCTTACTAATATAACTTTAGAATGCTTAGTAAAATATGCTTCCCAAGATTTTTGTCTCAGGCTGGGCACGGTGCCTCATGCTGTAATCCTAGGCCCAGGCTAGAGGATCCCTTGAGCTCAAGAAGTTTGAGACCAGCCTGAGCAAGAGGGAGACCATCATTTTTTACTAAAAATAGAAAAATTAGCTAGGTGTCATGATGGGCACTTATAGTTCTAGCTACTTGGAAGTCTGAGGTAGGAGAATCACTTGAGCCCAGGAGTCTGAGGTTGCTGTGAGCTAGGCTGACACCATAGAACTCTAGCCTGGGCAACAGAGTGAGACTCTGACTCAAAAAAAAATATATATTATTTTTGGTCTTACATATGCTTGGGCATCTTCTAGATTACAGGTGATATTTATAGATTTTTAATACAAATAAGAAATCTGATGAAGGAATAAACTTAAAAGTGACAGTCCATTTGCTGTTACTTCTGATACTATGTTGGAATATACATCCTGTACCAGCTAAACACGGGCAGGTTTTGATCTCTTTTTAACAGATGCCTGTAACAGAAAGTTAGCTGGGCTTTTGGGACCACTAATGTCTCCACTGGCTGCAGAATATGAAGGCTTGATTGCAATCTCCAGGCATGATAGACCTGAATTGAAGAGCAGGAACCGGCTTCTTGGCAGCTCTGAGGGTGATTGGAAAGCACCGAGAAGGCACAGGCGTTAAAGGAGAAAGAACGTTGACAGAAGCTGGGCAGGCAGACGGTGCTATTTAATTCAAAGGGGTGGGTGTTAATTAATTTATTTTGGGTGAAGGAGATCTGATTTCTAAGCTAGACTACCAGCTGCTGCCAGTGTTGTTGGGGACAATGTCCTAACAGCTGCAGGAATATCATACATCATCTGGGTGGCGACCTCATCTCTTACACGTCTTCTGTGTCTGGACTCAAAGGTGCGGTTCATTTTTCTTACCTTTCAATGTTACTCTTAGTGTATGTGCCTGTGAAATTGCTTGTCTTGGCTCTTGGCTTCTCCCTAAGTCCCCTGGGGCCCTGACATTATCCAAGGCAGATGAAAAAAAGGATAAGAATAGTTAGAAGTTGTCAGTCCTGCTAGAAGGGCATGACTTTACATGGTGAAGTCTTGCCTTCCTATTCTTTAAGATAGGTCAAAAATGCTCTCCAGAAACAAAGGCTAGTCATTAAAATTCATTTCTGGTCTGGTCCTCTGCCTTTTCCCTGCCTGGAGCTCTTCTCCCCCTCAATACTATTGTCTCAGATAACAAAGGGTGTGTCTAACGATTGCCTCCCACCTGCAATTCTACAGAGGCATTTATTATAGTAATTAATTTTTCCAGGCAAAAATTGGTATGATTTATAAAACGCAAGCAGAAATGAGCGAAAGTTTTTGAGCAATCTTTAAAAGTATTTTGATGTAATGGAAAGGGCACAAGATTTTGGTACAAAAGGCTTGGTTCAAGCAAGTTGCTTAAAAATCTCAGGAATCTTGCCCATGTTTGTTAAAAGTCATTGGCTTGTGGAGTTCAAATTGTGAATTTTAATATGCCATATGTAAACGATAACTCTATACATGTGGTTTAAAATCCAAGGCATGCTTTGTTAATTAAATATGGAAATAATACATGCTCATATGAAAATATGGAAAATGCAAACAAGTCAAAACTAGCTGTAACATCTCGAAAATGAGATAATAATATATTTATTTCCTGGGCACAGAGGAGTAAATTAATTGTACGCTGCTGTTTATGGAGAGCTATCATCACTGTCTGAACAGTCCCTCGACCCCACTCCCATTTTGCTCCTTTATTTTCTATGCACTTACAGCATATATATTTATATTACCTTTGTGAAATATGTGGTATTACTTCATGCATGTGTTCGTTTTTATTCTACATAATTTTCTTGTAGAACTCATTCTGTATCTAAATTATTTTATTCAATGCTAATACTATGTATTAAAGATATGGATTTTACATAAATTTAGCTTATTGATTATGATTTTGACATAGCATTTGGCAGAGCTATTATTTCCAGCTTCTCACAACCCCACACAAGATCAAAATGTGTCCTCATACATGTTCTGTCATGTTCTGGAAGTGGGATTATTGGGTCATGGGATCCAGAATTCCTGCATTGGTGCGCACACCCACTGGTACTTTTAGGAGACTCTCTAATTTCCATGCATCCTCTAACATTTATGTATTTAGCTAGCTTTCTGTCTCTATTGAAAAAATAGAAATTCTCTCTTCTTATACAACGTACTTTAAAACTGTTTTACCATCACCATTTCTCCACGTTTTAAAATAGCATTCTAATAGTTATATTTAAGCCTAGGCATTCCTTACTGCACTGTTATCAGTTGTCGAACTGATACCCTTTTTTGTGATGTTCAGGTAAAATTTGCTTCTAAAAAAGAACATCAAAAAGCCTACAGTTAAAGCAGCATCATTATCACATTATTTTAATAAATTAAATCACTCACTGATGTTAGGATTTAATGGGTAGGGATCTACTTTTCACTAATGTTGCAATTTTTAAAAGCATAACTCATTGGTTAGGGGAAACTAATGAAATTTTAAATGCATTAAGAGAAATTAATAGGTAAAAAGGATAAACTGCAAAGAAATGAAAACTTGACTTCCATTGTTACAAATTAAAAGTTCTTTGTATCTTGTCTTCATAGGAAAAATGGTATTTAAAAATTTTTTTTTAGTGAAAACTTGACTTGCAGAGCAATTCTTTACATTGTATCCTGTGACATGTTCTGTGAGTGCTTTTAGTCAATGGAAGTGAGACAGGACTATGATGTATATCAGGGTTGTTATGTGCAAAAAGCAAAGACAAATGTCTACACTCCCTGGATACAACTACCTTGGAATAGAACTGTACCGTATATACTCGGGTCATACAGGTTACTGGATTTGGTGCTCACGCACCTAATCAAATGCACGTAGTCTCCAGTCGTCTTCTGCCGTCTGCTTGAGGGGGCGGTGCTTCAGCTCAGTCCACAGGTCACGGCTGAGCTGAAGAGGTAGGCGGCTGAACTGAACTGTATTCCACTGAACTATTTAACCCACAACTATATAACCCACAGCTTGATTACCTGTTAAGCTACCGTTTTCTGCACTTTATTTAAAGTTTTAAAGTTGTTGTTGC
>CAUYPK010166339.1:0-22902 GCA_963574355.1 Loris lydekkerianus | reverse complement strand
AAACTTTATTTTTCAACAGCCATATAAATACAGGCAGAGGGGAATAGGCCTGCAGGTGAGTTTAGGATGGGGGTTTTCTGATAACAGGTGTGATGTTTTTAGTGTCTGGAACCAAGTTCCTGGAGCCAAGGGTAACAATGCCCTACTCACCCTTAAATGCTTTCCAGCTGTGACTATTCCTGTTAAACTGGCTGTGAACATTCCTGATAAGCTTATTCTTAGGTTTTCGGCTCTCGGCAGGGCTGCAGATATGTACCACTACATTCAGCTAGTTTTATTATGTTTTGTGTTGAGATAAGGTTTGCTGTGTTGCCTAGGCTGATCTCAAACTCTTGGCCTCAAGTTACCTTCCTGCCTTGGTGACCCTAAGCACTGGGATTACAGGTGTGAGCCACTGAACCTGGCCCTCATTGAGTTTCTTTAGTATTTTGAATTCTTTATCTGGTATTTCAAGAGATTATATTTTGATTAGGATCCATTTCTAGACAGTTAGTGTGATCCTTTGAGAGTGATGAAATACTCTGTTTACAATAATATTCTTAGAATTACTTCTGTGCTGCCTTCTCATCTCTATAAACTATCTTTTCTTATATTTGAATTTATTTATGTTTGGATGGTATTTTCCCCCTTGAAGATGTAATTATATTGTATGTTGTATAGAGTTATTTATCTTTAGTCCTTGGTATTTTCAGTGACAAAGCCTGTGTATGAGTTTCTTAGTTATAGCCTTTGTGTGGTAGGTAGCTTTCCAAACTGCTGGCTGTAGTAATCATGTTCTGGGTACGTGAGGAGGCCCACTGCCTCCAGTGGATGTGTAATGACCTGGATCTCAGGAGGCTAGTCTCCTTCCCCAGTGCCGTATACTTGTATCAGCAAGTTTTGTACTGGTTTGTTTAGTTCAAATTCTAGGTCAGTAGGTGGCATTTGTGGGTAAGAGCCATCTGCATTAGAAGCAGGTGGGTGCATACTTGTTCTGTGTTTACTAGAAGCTCTTCCTTGCTTCCTCCCGTGTTCTGGTCTATGGAATGTATGGTGTCTAAATTCCCCTGCTTAGCCCCTGAAGTGGGGAGCAAAGCTGGGCAGACCCACTTAGCCTGTCTTTGGAAACCTTTGTTAGGCATGAGCACCAACCATGAGGGGTGGTAGAATGAGCTCCTGCCAAAATGCACCAAGGACTGACTTTATTGGGAAGAGAGGGTGCCACACTCAAAGACGCTAGAATGACCATCGTTTGGTACACTAGTACAGATCTCCCATGGCAGCAGCCGTGGCTGTGTCCATGGCAATGAACAGAGGGTGGAGAAGTACCACTCTCCACATCCTTTCTGGAGTGCTGAGGTCACCTGGCCAGTGGGATGGGACCATCCTCCCCAAGGCTCGATCTCCTGAATGATTAAGAAGCCAGCTGGGGGGCCCAGCAGTGTCATAGACAGACTAGGCCCAGATCACAAAGCCATCCCTGTCTGCAGGTCTGTGGCTTCAGCATATCTCCTCCCACACCAGGGGAAAGAACCCAGTTCTAGCACTATGGATGGAATTCATCCCATGCTTACCACTTAATTCTGGTTGTGGGGGACCTTCTGCTCCAGATCAGGTACTTGAATCTCTGGCCCCAAACTCAAATGCTTTGAGCATTTGCAGCAGTCATGTTGCCAAACACTGACCAGCTGGGTATGAGCCCCTGTTGAGAATGGTATCCTCTGGTTGGTCCTGTGTCTGGGAAACTCACTGTAGGTATCTAACCCTTTCATGGTCTTCCTAGCCTCTAGCTCTGGCACTCAGGAGAAACACAGTGCTCTGCTGTTGCCTGGGTTGCAAGGGTCCCCGATGGAAAAGTAAGTCACTTAAGAAGACTGACTTTCTCACGTACTGCGGTTTCACTCACTCTCCTCAGTCAGTGCCACCATCTTCTCTTCCTTGGGATATGGTATGTCCTTTGCTTTTTCAGTGTGTTGTTGTACATCTTAAATAAAAGTTTCGGGTGTTAACCTCTACACCGGTTTGCTATTTCCAAGTGGAAGAGGCTACCTCAGGAAGACCCTAGTCTGCCATCTTGGGGGGAAAAGGAAGCCTAGACCTAAGATGTGAACCCCATCCTCACTAAAACACTGTGCTGGCTGCCCTTCAGGGTGTCAACAATCTGATGATGTTACATATAGTAAGAGATACAAAAGTTAATAAAGGAAGTATTTTCTCTTTAGGATAATTTATGTTCATGAGCAGCCACTTTCATTACCTTAATAATTAATGACATATGCTGCACCCTTTGAGTAAAATGTTATACTTTGGAACTGATTTATCTTATGTGTTGTAAACAATGAGTTCAAAAAACACAATAAGAACGAAGGTGCCATGGAATCTGTGGTATTCTTGAAAGAAAGTTGTTGAATACAGCAAAACAGGAATTATTCCATTCCTTAAAACCAGTCATTATTTAATAATGAGGTATGTGTACTAACAGAACTTCCAGTCTTTTTCTGTGAATTTTTTTCTGTGAACTGAGCTGATTGATTTTTCTGTTTTTCTTTTTGTACCAAGCATAATTTATATAAAGTTTACGTTCTTAAAGTTTAACTGGATGTCTTTTTAAAAGTATAGCCATATGACCAATACTACAGTCAAGATAAAGAACATTTTTATCGCCCTAAAAAGTTCCCTATTTTTTTTGCAGTTCAAATGCTCCCTCCTAACATTTGCCTATTCCAGAATGTCATATGGTATGTGGTCGTTTGTGCCTTGCTTTTAAGATTCTTTGCTGGTGTTGCCTTTATCTTTTTATGGCTGGACGGTATTCTGTTATGGTTGTACCTTAGTATCTGGGGGTCCGGGGGCTTGACTCCAGGATTCCAGACTATACCAAAATCTATGAATACTCAAGTCTAGTAGTGGGCCCTGTGAAACTTGTGGATATGGAAGGTGGACCCTCCTTCTATGCAGGTATCCCAAGAATACTGTATTTTTGATCCACATTTGTTTGTGTTTGCAGAACCCGTTGATATGGAGGGCCAACTGTGTTTATTGAAAAAAATCTGCATATAAGTGGACCCATGCAGTTCAAACTTCAGTTGTTCAAAGTTCAACTGAATATGAGTGTACGAATATTTGTTCATCCATTTACTGGTGATGGACTTTGGAGGTTTTTCGGCTATTATGAATAAAGCTGTTATGGACTCTTGATTACATGCACTTGTGTGGACATATGCTTTAAATTATCTTAGGCAGATTCCTGGAATTGAGCTTTTTTGTGTATATGTAGCACATTTCCTTTATTCATCCACTGATGGACACTTAGCTTGCTTCCATTTCTTGAGTGTTGCACCATTTTTTTGAGAATACTTTTCTTTCTTACTGAATTACCTCGCAGTCTTTATTGAAAACCAATTCATCAAGACCTACTTGTGAGTAGGTCTTATTTCTTAAAGAGATTGTTTTACTTGACAGTTTGAAGGACATAGTATTTTATACATAGAAATCCTTCATTGTGTTCCAGCTTACATCTTACCTTTTCACTCTGTAAATGGTGTTTTTTGGTAATCTGAATTTATAATTTAATATTGTCCAATTTATTAATCTTTGTGGTTAAAGGCATAAATTTTATTTTTCAGCAATAAATTTTTGTTTATTTAAGGTTTGTACATTGATTGTTTTAGACACAATGCTTTTGAGCACTTATAGATTACAGTATAGTATAAACATAACTTTTTTGTTGTTAAATCATAGCTGTGTACATTAATGCATTTATGGGGTACAATGTGCTGGTTTTATATACAATTTGAAATACTTAACAACAAACTGGTTAACATAGCCTTCACTGCATTTTCTTAATTATTGTGTCATGACATGTATACTCTACACTTAGTAGATTTGACTAGTACCCTTGTAAAATGCACCATAAATGTGGTCTGACCAATTACCCTCCCTCCATCCATCCTTCCCCCTCCCCCCCCTTTTCCCCTTTCATCTTGGGCTGTAGTTGGGGTATAGCTTTCATATGGAAGTATGGTTGATAAATATATTGGTTTCATAGTAGAGCTGGGGTACATTGGATACTTTTTCTTCCATTCTTGAGATAATTTACTAAGAAGAATATGTTCCAGCTCCATCCATGTAAACATAAAAGAAGTATAGTCCCCATCTTTTTTAAGGCTGCATAATATTCCATAGTGTACATATACTACAATTTATTAATCCATTTGTGAGTTGATGGGCATTGGGGTACTTCCATGACTTAGAATTATGAATTGGGCTGCAATAAACATTCTGGTGCAAATATCTTTGTTACAAAGTGATTTTTGGTCTTCTGGATATCATAAATTTTAAGCAATCAACTTATTGAGGGACGATTGACATGTAAAAAACTATACTCATTTAATGTATACATGACACATCCAGGTCTGAAAAATATAGGAAAATATTCCCCTGCCCAATGAATGGGAGGTGGTTACATTCTCATTGACCTGGGGAATGACAGTTCAGGAAAGAGAGAAGAAATGGAGAAAGCTAACTAGACCCCAAGGCTACTGTCTGGTTGGATGTGTGCCTTCTCCAACCCCTTTGGAGTGTACTATCCCCTGCTTGCCTTTGGGAGTGGGTTTGCTAAATAAAATTTTCTGCCTATGCCTCGCTACTCTGGCGTTTGGTTTCAATTCTTTGTTATAGGACACAAGGACCAAGGATGATCACTTGCAGGTAACAGTGGGACATAAACCTCGGGGGACTAGAGAAAATAAAGCAAAGAGGAAGAGAAAGGCAGTACAAGAGTGCCTTGTAGTAATAGATCGATTTCCACTGTGGACCACTGGGGCTTCATTCATCCCCCTTTGGAGAGCTGACATCTCAGAATTGTCCACTAAAGGAGTGAACGATGGGAACACTTATCCATGGACTTTCATACGTCCTTGGTCAAAGGTTGCCCTAAGGATGACAATTTCCTTGTACTTCCAGATTATGTGTGTGTAAGTGCCTCGTTGATTTCTCAAGGCCTCCTGATACCAGAGGAGCTCAGGGAAAGAGCAAGAAATAAGTGCCCTGCACTACCACGCTACACCTGTCATCCTCTGTGATACTCTTCTCTGACCTTTAGCCTTTGGTAATTCATCTGTGTGTTTGCTTTTGATTCTGCCAGCCATCTGTCAACATAAATAACAAATTCCACAAAGATAATGAGTTTATTTGAGAATGCCAAGAGATTTGCAAATTTGAGACATGCAGACTATGGGGACCATAGGCATATCCAAAGAAGTTAAAGCAAGGGGAAGCTTTTAAAGGCAAATGAGAGAAGTACACATAACTCGTTTTCAAACAAAGAGAACATTGGTTATAGGGGCTTATCTCAGGAGTTCAAGTCAGTTCATTAGTGGAGACAGTGTGTTAGGCAAATGTTCTTGTATATTTGGCTGACTGTCAGTGATCTATATAGCAAGCTGCAATTTTGAAAGTCATTGACAAAAGTTTTTGTTTCAGACATAAGCACAGAAGAGCCCTTTAGAAAGTCTTTGTAATAGTTCTTATCATAGGCTTTGTGCATGAAGACTCTGGCCCTCCCGTTTAACTTCCTATTTGGTTTGGGTTTGACACAAGTGATTCCATCTTGATATATGTACTGGAGACAAAGTCTCACTTTGTCATCCCTGATAGAGTGCAGTGGCATCATCATAGCTCACGGCAACCTCAAACTCCTGGGCTTAAGAGATCCTTTTATTTCAGCCTCCCCAGTAGCTGGGACTACAGGCACCCACCACCATATCTGGCTAGTTTCTCTATTTTTAGTAGAGACAAGATCTTGCTCTTGCTCAGGATGGTCTTGCTGAGCTCAAGGGATCCACCTCCTTGGCCAGAGTGTGAACCACGGCACCCAGCCTTCATCTTGATATTGACAACTAGATTATAGACATCCTAAATTGATACAATCTAGGTTGTACTGCCTGGAATGAAAATATTCATTATTGCTTTTAAGTCAGAAAACTAATGAAATTCCTCATAATTCAGGAAACCTTCTGAAATTCATAATACCATAATGAGACCCCAATTTGAAGAGTTAGTTTGCCAAGGTTGTAATCTTAGTTCTAACATTTACTAACTGTGCCGTTATAGGTAAGTTAACCAAGCCCTCATTGCCTCAGAACAATAGTACCCACTTAATAGGGTTGTAACGGGAATTTAATGAATTTAATATACATAAAGTACTAAGACTAGTGGGAAATATTAAGTTCTCAATTACATTAGCTATTAATAATTACTATCATTATTCTTTCAAACATACCTTCTAAACCAATCTACTCTTTCATTGCCCTTTGAGCTGAGTGAATGCCATTCTTTTTCTTGAAACTGTCCTCCAGCTAGCTGTTAATGAGAGGAGAGGAGGTCATTCCCAAACAGAACCTGGGCCTGCCCCTACTCATTACAGCTGCTTCCTCACCTGGTTTCTTCATTTCCTTATCTAATGTTTGGTTGGGAGCAGAGAGACCCCAGCAGCATGACCCCGCTCAGGGACAGGACTCTCCACACAGCTATCCCATCCTGTCTCTCCCTAGCCCTGTCACCTACCTCATTGTCTTGGTCTGCTTTGTACTGCTATAACAATAGCTGAGGCTGGGTAATTCATAAAAAACAGGCATTTATTTCTCACAGTTCTGGAGACTGGGATGTCCAAGCTGGAGATGCCAGCTCATTTGGGGTCTGGTGAAGTCCTCATCTCTGCTTCTATGATGACACCTTGAATGCTGCATCCTTGAGGGTGGGGTGGAGCAGAGAAGCTGTTCCTTAACATGAGGAAGAACAAGCCCACTCTTAAAAGCCCTTTTATTGTGGCATTAATCCACTTATGAGCCCTCGTGACTTAAACACCCCCCCTCCCCACTATGCCCCATCTCTTAACACTGTTGCATTGATGATTGAAGTTTCCAACACATGTCCCAGGAAGGACAAACATTCAAACCATAGCACCCAGTAACCTTAACAACAACAAAAGCTCCAATAATATGAGTTAAAGCATCAAGAAGACCTTAAAAAGCTGAAACCAGTCTCAAAGCCTGTAGCTCAGCAGCTAGGGCACCAGCCACATGCGCCCTAGCTGGCGGATATAAACCTGGCCTGGGCCTGCCAAACAATAACAACAACAACAAAAAAAATAGCTGGGCACTGTGGCAGGCGCCTATAGTCCCAGCTACTTGGGAGGCTGAGGCAAGAGGATCACTTAAGCCCAAGAGTTTTGAGGTTGCTGTGAGCAGTGATGCCATGGCACTCTACCGAGGGTGACATAGTGAGACTGTCTTAAAAAACAAAACAAAACAAAAACTGAAACCATCAGATCTAGGTTTGAGTCTCAGTTCAGTGACTTACTAGTGATGTGAACGACTTTACCATCTGCTGACCTCTCAGCGTCATTGTGATAATTAAGCAAGTCAAAGTTCTGAAAGTTCTTGGTACCTTAAAGCTCTGAATTGGTACAGGTATCACTAAAAAGTTGGAGACCCTTGTTTAAAAAATAAGAGGTTGGGCGGCACCTGTGGCTCAGTGAGTAGGGTACAGGCCCTATATACTGAGGGTGGCGGGTTCAAACCCAGCCCTGGCCAAACTGCAAAAGCAACATAGTAGCCAGGCGTTGTGACGGGTGCCTGTAGTCTCAGCTACTCAGGAGGCTGAGGCAAGAGAATCACCTAAGCCCAAGAGCTGAAGGTTGCTGTGAGCTGTGACTCCAGGGCACTCTACCAAGGGTGGAAAAGTGAGATTCTGTCTACAAAAAAAAAAAAAAAAGCAATTTAAAAAAAATAAAAATAAAACAACCCTTCATTTATATCTAAAGGACTGAAGCATACTGTTGATCAGTGCTCTTGAGGATAGTGTTCATGTTGTATAACATGAAGCCTCGTCACCATAACATCCTCATACATGAACTGGCATCACCACACACAACAGAGTCCTCCACCAGGCTAAATGCAGTGATTATTAACTTAACGCACAAGAGGCTAGAGAGTGTGTGTCAACACTGAGTTCAGCTGTATGTACTTATTCCTCTAAGTACTTATGACATGCTATGTCAAGAGTTCAGTGGCTAAGTTTCACACAGGGCAGTGTGATTCATGAGGAGTATTAGGATCCTCCTGGAATAACTTCCCTGAATTGATTGTCTTTGACAGATCAGTTTGCTTAGATTAAAAAGCAATTGCTGCTGTCTAGTCAAATTTAAACACTCTGGCTAGAAGAAGCTGAACTCTTAACTCTGTTTAGTCTATAGAAACACCTTGATGTGAAAATTACATCAAAAGCAGCAAAGAGAAAACTGAGTTAGCAAAACTCCAGGGTATGGTTTTGTAATAACGCGAGGGAGCATAAATGCCAAACAGAAGTGACCCCAGACATGTGTGAAGGAGGCAGGAGTACACTGCATTTAATAGCACTTTGATCTGTGCCCAGTGTACTGTTAAGTCCGTAACGATGTTTGAACCATCACTCTGCTCCACATTCATATAACATTGACCACCAGCAGGATTGGCGTAGAAAAGGTTTGTCTTCTGGGCTTAGCTATGAAAGGTGTTTTGGAATATAGGCATCTCCTTACTCATTGCTGAATAGACCCAGGATTTTGGTAGAAGAAACAATAGCATCAAAAAGAATGAAACAATAGCCTGCTCAAATCTGCATCCTGGTTTAAACAACTGAGTAGAACATCTGATTTAAGTGAAATATAATAAACCTAATACCTGAAATTACATTCCTAACCTGCCTGAGATGTAGATGAAATGAAAGCTGAGATGACATTAAACTGACATCCCGTCTGTCTATGGTGCGTCAGCATACAAGGAGAGTCCTGAGATGGGGTGAGCGGGGGAAGGTTCTGTGCACAGCCTGACTTCCATCACTGCTTTCTTTTGTATTGAGGTTCCTTGATGTCCTTGAATGTGGAGGCTGACTGGCATGTTCAGATTGGGGAAGAGGAGAAGCCTGATTTGATGGGCTCTTCTCCTCTCTGGGGAGTATGATCCTCTGAATGCATAATCTTTGCATGGGCCAAGGCTACAGAAAGCATTGGTTACACAGAGTTTTCGTTGTAGTGAATTTGGTGTCTGTGCCCCCATGACAAAAAGCATTGTTACCACGTCCATCCATTGGTATATTCATGGAGTTACACAGCCATCACGATGATCTAAGCTCAAAAGAAACCCAGCTGCCCATTAGCAGCCACTCCCCTCCATGGCCCAAGTACCTAGGCAACAGTAATCTCCTTTCTGCCTCTATATATTTGCTTATTGTATATATTTTGTATGAGTGAAATCATTTGATACGTGATCTTTGGATATTTCTTTTACTTAGCTTAATGTGTTCATGATTTGTCTACATTGTAGTATATAGCAATACTTTCTTCCTTTTTGTTGTTGAATAATTATCATATCCAATGTATGGATATACCCACTTTATTATCATTAGCTGGTAGACATTTATTTTTATTATTTATTTATTTATTTTTGAGACAGAATCTCAGTTTGTTACCTCAATAAAGTGCTGATGCGTCACAGCTCACAGCAACCTCAAACTCTTGGGCTTAAGCAGTTTTCTTGCTTTAGCCTCCCAAGTAGCTGGGACTACAGGCACCCTCCACAACATGTGGCTATTTTTAGAGACAGGGGTCTCTCTCTGGCTCAGGCTGGTCTCGAACCTGTGAGCTTAGGCAGTCCACCCACCTTAGCCTCTCAAGTGCTGGGATTACAGACATGAGCCACCACGCCCCGCCTAACTGATGGACATTTATGTTGTTTTCACTCTTCAGCTATTATGAATAATGGTGCAATAAACAGCCATATACACATTTTTATTTCTCTTGAGTATATACCTAAGAATGTGATTGCTGGTCATGTGGTCACTCTATGTTTAACTTCTTAAGCAACTGCCAGATTTTTCCAAAGGCCTGACCAGAGTTCAGGATTCCCAGAGTGGTAGGATTGTAGGAGTGATCCTTTGTAATTCTTTTTATTTCTGTAAGATTGGTAGTGATGTTCCCCTTTTTATTCCTGATTTTGATAATTTGAGTCTTTTTTTTTTAATTGGCCAGTCTACATCATTTGTAACACTGTTGACTCTGCTTTATTAACTTAATCACAATTCAGGAATTCACTTTATTTTTGAGAAGTCTTCTGAGGGTCACACTCAGGAATTCTATTTTGTTAATTCTATTTTTGAATTCAGAGTTTAACAACAGACTTGCTACAGTCATATTTAGACACTCAGAAATTTGTTCCTGGAAGGACGTTGGAGGTTATCTGACCCAGGATTAAGCAGCAGCCACTCAGCGTCAATCAGGTGTTGCTAGATGGGAATGAGGAGCCAGTGTGGCTGGATCTTCCAATAAGAAACTAAGAATAACAGGCCGGGAGGTGGCTCATGCCTATAATCCTAGCACTCTGGGAGACCAAGGAGGGTGGATCGCCTGAGCCACAGCGTGACCTCAAAAAAATAGCCGGGCATTGTGGCGGACACCTGGAGTCCCAGCTACTGGCGAGGCTGAGACAAGAGAATCACTTGAGCCCAGGAGTTTGAGGTTGCTATGAGCTATGACACCAGAGCACTCTACCGAGGGTGACAAAGTGAGACTCTGTCTCAAAAAAAAAAAAAAAGAAAAAAAGAAAAAGAAAGAAACAAAACAAATAGAAATCTGCATATTTGTGGGTAAGCTCCAAACCTTTAAATGACAACAATGAATTCAAAACTCTTTATAACTCTGTTAAGGTTAATGGCCTTTTCGTTCATTTAAATCCTGATTTGTCCTCAGTATGCTGTGTGGATTGGTGATAGACAGTGCCAAGGAATTTCACTGAAGGAATTATGGAGATTGTAGCTGTTGCAGATCTTGAGCTTTTTTAATCTTGATCTTCAGCTTTTTAAATATAAATGCTGACTATTGGGAACCAGATGGGTATTAAGAAGCCATGTCAGTGAACTTTCTAACGTCCTTAAGCTTTTATGCCTGATTTATAAAGTTGGATCTTCAAAGACACTTTATGATAACCCTGGAAGTTGTCCCTTCTACTCAGCTAGAGATTGAGAAGACACAATTAAATCAAGCATCTCTTCTCCTATTTGGCTCAAGTTGTAAGGATTGCTGTCTTCTGGAAGTGACGTTCTCAGAAGCAACCTGAACACAAGACATTCAAGGAGAATGGCCTTGGGCACCTGCCGGTGGTGAATCCAGCACCGTTATTCAAAGCAAAGTTCTCAGTATATTTAAAGCCATACTTGGAAGTGACTAAAGATAACTCACATTTTAAAACTTGGGCATGAGTGCTTTTTGTTTTGGAGATAGAGATAGAATATCCTTTGCAATTTTTCTCTTTCTTCTTGGCTAATGTAAGGATTTGATTTCTCTATTCAAATAAAGAGCTTGGTTGAACATTTTTCTCTCTAAGATAGTAATATTTTGAGCTCTTTAGATGACTGGCATGGACCTCAATGTCCTGATATTTATCTTATTTAAGATTTCCTTCCTGAGGAACCTTTGTCTTACAAGGGAGGAATGAAGCCTCTAACCACATCCTGATGTTCTTGGGTGTGGTTGGGCAGCCTTTTTCAGATCTCAGGAAAAGGTGAGGTGAAGTCAGCTCCTAAAACGTTTCTTTTTTCCTTGTAGACATTCGGAACTAGAAGACTTTGAACCAGCCTATCTGAGTGTGTAAATATGTTTTGCCAAATAAAATGATCTGTTTAAACAAGAGCCATGTTATGGTGAAAATGCAAATCTTGAAAGTTCAGCCTGCGGAATGACCGATACAGAAGAAATCCAATCAGGGCAGCATACGGATCTGAAAGACTGGAGTGCTTTCACACCCTTGTTTGTGACTTCTGTTTTTATACCATTCAGGCAATGTAGATATTTTCCTCTTCTTAATGAATAGCAACTGGGTTATATTCATTTTATATGCCAGTAGATTACTATGAGATGCTTTCGAAAATTAGCTGCCAGCAAGTACATTTCACATATGAAGCAACATTTTAGCAGATGGACTCAGCTTAAAATTGAGACTGTCCTCAATAGTACCCATTTCAGAATCACAGATTAATTTTATGCGGAACCTCACCAAACCTTTAGGCATTAAACAGAGCATGGTGTAAAAAAACTTGATGAGATAGCTGGCCTTTCTAATAAAAAGTGAATCCAGAGGTTAGTCATCTGTTGGTGGTGTGTATGCAAAATACATCGTCAAACTGCAGCTTATAGAAAAATAATAATTGTTATTCTCTTCTGCTACCATTCCTCCCAGGAGCATATTATTGTTGGCTCTCCTGTTGGAATTATGTTAAACAATAATTATAAAAAATAAGCGTCACAGTTTTCCAAACTTATTCTCAGTTGGTTGTTCTTTAAGAACGGGACTTCTAACCTCCACTTTGGTGGACTGCAGTTTGGTTCTTATTACACACATACTAAGTGTGGCTCAAGGGGTCAAGGAGGAGGATGTATGTTTTTCCAATGCCGACTTCCCTTTACCATTTGCTTTCATTTACGTCAAAGAACATGTTGTATTTTTTCCTCTTCTGAAAGTAACTTAGCCCATTTCATTTTGCTTTGGTGTTCTGGTTAATATATTTTTATTATTTTGAAGGTCTACTTTATAATTACCCATAAGATTCTTAGCTTTTGCTTCTGTAAACTTTAATATATGTGGCTTCAAATTATCATTCATTCATCCATTATTAATATCTTTTAAGTGTTTAATCTACTGGGGCTTCAAAATAATTAAATTGATGAAAACAGTATGGGTAACAGTTTAAGTCCATTGGTCATTCTAAATTTAAAATGTCGTGAATGTGAAGTTAAGCAGAATGTCATGATTCGATCCACACATCTTACCTCTTCAGGCCAAAATCTATAGGTTAAAGTGGGAAAGGGATACAGGTGTTTATCCATTCCTCTTCTGGCTGGAAAGCTTCTCCCCTAATTCCTTTGTACATTTGTCAAATCCTGCTGATCCTTAGAGCATCTTGGTAGGTTGGTAGCATCAATCACGGGTTCTACAGGCTTCTTATATTGAAGCACAATGAAAAGCTTCTCTCATGCTCTGTTTCTTTAAACATGGAAACTTTTTTTTTTTTTTTACTAACCACTACTAACAAGGACAAACATGGAAACTTTTAAATGGACATTTGGGACCACATCTTTAATAACATTTTGAGGAAACTTTCCCCAAATTGCCGCTGTCAAAGAGAACCTTACATTGGCCAGTGTGGTGGTCATGCCTGTAATCCTAGCACTCTGAAAGGCTGAGGCAGGAAGATCATTTAAGCTCAGGAGTTTGAGACTAACTTGAGCAAGATCAAGACCTGGTCTCTACTAAAGAAAAAAAAAAAAATTAGTTGGGTGCTATAGCTGTACTCCCAGCTACTTGGGAGGCTGAGGAAGGAGTATTGCTTGAATCCAGGAGTTTGAGGTTGCATGCCACTCTAGCTCAGGCAACAGAGGGAGACCTGTCTTAAAAAACAAAACAAAACAAACAAAAAACCAAAGAGAACCTATGTTAAGGGAGGGAGGACAAAGCAATTTATATCTATGAAAAAAAAAAACACACCCAAATCTAAGCTTTATCAAAATCCCTGTATTGTTCACCAATAAAAAGACAGACTGTTTGGAAAGGAATTTTGAAAGCTTTTTCTAGAGACTGAGCTGCCATTTGGCTGAATTGTCCTGGCCTCACTGTTAGTGGATCTCTGCCTGTAAAATGAAATCCTTTGTTGCCTCTGGTTTTAAGTTTTTGTTCTTTCTTAATAAATCTAGCCCAAAGACATTTCTTTACTGTAAATTTGTCTCCAGTGAAGTGCTCGTAAACAGTATCTGCTTCCATTACCTGTGGTAGAACTGAGTTTGAGCATTTTGTAGGGTAAGCATATGCACTAAGAATCAATATGTGTTTTATTAGCACCAAGAGACTCATTGGATTGATTTTTTTTCTTTTTACATTTATGGCCAATTGCTATAAAAAGGTAAATTAAAAAGTTAACCATCTGCTACCTCACTTTTCATTTAAAATCTTTTATTTGATTACTCTTTCTAGGTAATCAATGTTTTCTGTTTTGCTATTATGCTAGCTAGTGAATGTAGGTGTTTGTAATTTATAGCTATTATTTATCTAACTGTATTGTCAGAGTTACAATCTTTATGCATTCTATTAGTAGTCTGGAAAATATTTCTTACTACATCGAAACAGAACAAAATTCAATTTAGAAATATAATTTCCTGCCACAGAGACACTTGATAACGGGGGAGATTAATGGAGCCCAGTGACAGAAACTTGATTTAAAGCAGGAGATTAATACTGCTTTATCAGCCTACAGTGCAAGTGTATTGGCCCCAAAAGAAAAAAATCTGTTTGAAGTTGCTGAGTTGTCTGCTTGTCGCCTGAAAAAAGGTCTCTGGACATTTATTTTGTTATTGCCGAGAGTTGGCTGCACGCTTGTCTATTTCACAGCGCAGGAGCAACCCGGCACACGCCAGCAGTCTTGCCTATTTTACAGTAGTAACATGTTTCTTATTATTCCTTTTGATCCCACAGGAAGCATGAATGCTGTGGAGGTCAGCTTCTGACTTAAGGGGATTATATTCAGTAAATCATGGCAAAATTAACGAATAGAATTGCGCTGACACTCCGGTTTCGTTGGATTTAGGTAAAATGTTTAAATGGTATTTTTAATTGCAAAGCTTCTGCCCCTAAGTCCCATTATAAATATTTTTTCTACCCTTTACAGAGTCATTAATTTCCTTTCCCTAGGAAAGTGTGAATCTTCAGAAAACTTAAGGAAAATCTGAAGATTGCCTCAATAGGTCAAAATGCCCACTATATATGTTTGGAAACAAGATGTGGAGCTTAGTGAACTAAAATATATGAAATAGATTCACTAGTAATACATTAGTGAAATAAATGCTAAAGGGGGTGGGTCCAAATTTTTATTCTGATTCCCGGAAAATTATTCATATTGGTAAGATTAATTTTTTTGAACTTGCGCTTGAACTATTTGAATTTTTAAACTTGATTTTTGTCTAATGATTCATCCTGGAAAATAAAAAAGAAAGAGTACGTTCCTCGCCTGGTGACTTCACATTAATGGCCATGTGTTTTTCTGAAGCTGGAATGTTTAAAGTAATAGTTTAGAGACGAATTACTTAGTTACCTTAGTATTGAGGAAAAGAGATATGTGTAATGATTTTCACTTGTTTTTCTTGACTTTGAAATTTTGTATAAATGAGCTGAAAAATATTTTTTGCATTAAGTTTATTAAGTACTATAGTATTTTGCCAGAAATGAAAATATCTGGATTGTAGTCAGGATCACTTAACAACTTTCTGTGTTCTTCTGATCATTTTTAAACCACTTTCTGTTTCCAAGAGCACCGCATAGTAATGATAATATCCATTTTACCATTTCACAGGGCTTTGAGAACGTCAATGAGATGATTATGCAAAGTGTTTAGACAAGTAAAGGGTTACAGAAATCCAAGCAGTTTTACTTAAAATATTATGAGCATATACAGATGACTTTAAATATCACACATTGAGGATTTTCTTGGGGGAAGATGCATAATTTCATGGACCTCTACCTTACATTTAGGGTACTGTAACTGAGACCACCATTATTTCTTGGGATTGATCCACTGAAGGTTGTTTACATTTTTAAAAAAATTTCTGCTCGTAACTAAACACATGGAATGACTGAAGTGAGGGGTATGCAGGATCCATTTGATTTGGCTACTGTGGGTTCTCGATACATGAATGAAAGGACTGGTAACGACGGGTTGATAGTGAAGGTGACCCCAGGTGGACCTGAGTACCGAGGACTCTGAACCACGCCCGCTGGGGTAACGCTCAGTCTGATGTCAGCCGTGGGCGCCTTGGCTTCGCTAACTTGTCCACTCTGCTTGTTTGGTGCTTGAAAAAGCACATAAGCCTGAGGGGAACAGAGGCCTTGTTAAAACTCTTCCTGGCTTAAGGCACGTACCAAAGTCCCAGGTAAAATATAGCAATGTGGCTAAACATGCACTCAGAAGGGAAGGGGTTACCTTCAGGAGTTTAGAATCATTTCAAGCCACAGAATTTAGCAGAGGGCAACATAAAGGGTTTGTAATTTCAATGAACATGTGTATGCGTTTCTTTACTGTTCCAGGGGGACCCCTCAGTGAAAATGCCCCTTTGACCTTTTCCTAGTCATGCAATTACCCTCATCCTGCTTTTTCTCTTTTGCACTTCCTTTCCCAAATAGCCTTTCTTTGGTGATGCAGTTTAAATTGTGCAGTGCCTAGTTGGATTATGTTTAATCCCTCCGTTCTGACTTTGTTGGGAGTGACTGTCAAGTGCACTGCTCTCCTGGGAGCCATTTGGTTTTGCCAGAGGCTCATAAGCATCCCCAAATATTTATAAACATTTTATTTTCCATCCTTGGGTGTTGTGCCCAGGTCGCGGGATACCCCTCATAAATCACCCGAAAACCAAGTCCGATGCAAAAGCAAGAGGCATTTTATTCACAAACCCGGATTTGGGCTTCTCGGTTCCTGTCTCAGCAGGAGGGCCGAGAAGTGCCATCTGCAGAGGCAAGAGCAGTTTTAACGATACAGAAAAGAAAAGGGGGATGGGATAGGGGCTTAGGGACCTAAACAATGTTTGAGTTGGGCTGATCGCTTAGGGGAAAGATTTACTACTACTGCGGCCATTATTGCTGGGGCAGACACACTGGAGCCGGGGGTGGAGGAGGAAGCAAGTTGCCTATCACCTTTGGTATGCAAGCAGGTGGCCTATCACCTTTGGTATGCAAGCAGGTTGCCTATCACCTTTGGTATGCAAGCAGGTTGCCTATCACCTTTGGTATGCAGATGCAGCTGCAAATTGAAGGCTGTGGGGCAAAGTGGGGTCAGAGAAGGCTGTGAGACAAAATGGAGTTAGTTTTAACAAAATGGAGTTAGCTTGGTCCTTTCATGGGAATGCTGGCAGTGCTGATTTTAATCTCATTCATTTTTCTTTTTTAACTTCTTTATCTCTGTACTGAGAGTGACATTTGGGAGCAAGAGAACCAGGTCTGAATATTACCCACTGCGACAACTGAGCCGCAGCTCTGAGTTCAAGTTGGCAAGTCAGACTCAGGAGACCCAGCAGGCTTTAATAAATCTAATACTGCTTTTAGTTAGCTTTCTGGAAGGAAATAAGGCAAGAGACACAGCATAAAGATACAGTGTCATCAAATCATGGGAAGAACCAACATCTCCCCCAGTGACAGCTTTTTTTACACCCGTACCCACACATGGCTGAGGTGCAAGAGCCTAGGTGTGTGAGTAGCCTTGTTACAGAAAGGCCAGTCCCTCCCCCCCCTCCCCCAGTCTAGTTTATGGTTTTCATCAAGCCCAGAGGTCTGCGTGCCTGGTCCCAGATCCCCCCAACCCAGGTTTTTGTTTCACACAATAAGGAGAGAGAGACAGCTGTTCCCCATTTATCTCAACTCTATTGTTTCCAAGGAAACAGGGCCATGGGGCACTGAGGTCATTCTCAAGCAGGCCTGCCTCAGCTGAGGCCTGATGTTAACCCTTTGTTCACATCACACATGCTGCTATGGCAATGGTGGCATCACTACGTGCAGTGCTGATGCTCAGGTTTAATGTGCAAATAGAGTGTCTTTCATATTGACATTTACCACTGTAGATTTTCAAGGGCAATGCATAGAAAGGAAAAGCCTGAAGTAGATACCCATCCAGCTAGCTGATCATCCAGCCATTCAACTCTCCACCTTTATTTAGGTTGCATTGCCTGCCGGTCCTGATTTTAGATCCTGAGGTGCAAAGGTGGACAGGAAGCACCTGGAGAGTGTTCTGTCTGCCCGTTACTGCAACATCAGCCTTCAAGTTCCATAGGGAACAGAGTGCGGTGGGGACACAGACAAGAGAGCAGGCCGCTCTTCTGCTACTGTCTCACATCTCACACACTTTACCTGGCCTTTCCTTAGCAAGCATGTTCGTATAGAAAGGAACTGATGTTCAGTGTGATTATTCTGGGGTATTGCAAGATCCTGAGTGCCCTCTGAATCACTGAAAATATGTTTTAGAGTTATTTGTATTTTATTATAGTTTAAACCATAAATATTAGGATTTTTAAACATTCTTTATTAATACAGTGTTATGTGTGTAGGAAGTGAATGATAAAGTTTATTGAATTAAATTTAAATAACACCACTAGGAGCTTTCCCTGATATTTAGGACATGATGTCTAGAAAAGTAAACAAGACATAACTCAAACCTGAACTTGTGTTATACCTGCTGAATACAGAGAATTACTCAAAAACGTGTTAGATAAGTCTGTTAACTGCTGTTGTGTAATATGCTATGGGAAAATAGAATGTTGAGCAACATTAATCTCTAACCTTGAAACAGGGGTCATGGGGCATAATTGCTGCCTTCTACAATACAGCTCTTATGTCACCGTCAGAAGCAGTTCTAAGCTGGGAAGCCATGGATTTGCCCCACTCACTCAGATTTCATTCCCAGGTGGTGGTGCTGGGCCTCCTCCTCCTCCTCCATTTCTTCTTCGTCCCTCTCTCTTCTTCCTTTTGTCAGAACGACACTAATTTATGAATCTTTTGCCAGTCTGGGGAGAATCCAGGTTTAGTGTTAGCTGAGAACACAATCAATATTCAGATTTAGTTTCCACATAGGAAGGAAGACAAAGTTAATGAAATCAGCCCCCCCAAAATTTTTAATATATCCTGGATTTTAAGTTTTCAGAATCCAGGCTGGGTGTGGTGGCTCATGTTGTAATCCTAGCCCTCTGAGAGGCCGAAGCAGGTAGACTGAGCTCAGGTGTTTGAGACCAGCCTGGCTCTGTCTCTACTAAAAACAGAAAAACTAGCTGGGCGCTGGGCACTGTGATAGGCGAGTGTAGTCCCAGCTCCTCAGGAGGCTGAGGATCCCTTGAGCCCAGGAATTTGAGGTTGCTGTGAGCCAGGCTGATGCCACAGCACTCTAAAAAGAGTTATCAGAATCCCAAGAGACCAAGGACCAGGGGAATGTAAATAGAGCCAAACAATTTGGAAAATAGTTTTTCTGAATTGCCTGTGGGGTGGAAAATAGGCCTAAAGTAAGAGGGAGTAATGTTCTCGTAAAGACTGATAGCCTCACTCGACCATTTAAAATATGTGCTCGTGTAACTGTTAAAAATAAAGTATTTTAAAGAAAACTACTACATAGGTTTAATTTTTTTTATAACAATAATAGTTACTATTTACTGAGGACCTTCTTCCTATTAAGTGCAAAGACAAACTTTTTTCAGACATTATCATCACTACTTACAGAGAAGCCAAGTACTGTAAAGAGAAGTGAAATGACTTTTCCAACACCACATCCATCAGGCTTGAAAGCCTGCTCTTTGACCTCTAGACTAGACTTTGTGTCTCTGAGTTAGTTCCCCAGGACCTAACTTAGGGATAAGCACATTCCTAATTTTATGAGATTCCTAGGAATTCAGCTCACATAACTTTGCTCTGTGACATACATTCCTGATGGTAGCAGCAGTAACAGGATGTTCTGAATTTGATTACAGGAAGTGACAACTGTATTCTCTCCCAGCCACTGAAGGAGATAGAGCCCTCAGGTGCCTGGGGCCTCACCAGGAGGGAAACATAGAGTAGGGCTGCAAGGTGGATGGGAAGTGGCAGCAGGTGGCTGAGCTGTGGCTTTTGATCCCTCCCCCCCCCCCCCCTTTTGTGTGTGTGTGTGAGCTAGTTTTAGACTGCTGGGATCTGTACAGGCAACCTCTAAGTAAACCAGAACTGACAGATAATAAACATATCGCTAGAGCTATAGCAACAGAAATCAATGCATTTCAAGTTCCACATAAAAGAAAGCAGTCAAGGTATTTCAAGTCTTTTTAGAGTGATGAATGCAATTTACACAATCCGCGAGAAAACATGATTGGGAATGGATGGTGTGAGATCCCATCTAGAGGATAGGAAAGAAGTGCCTGATGGGGGTGATGTTCCTAACCTTAGGAATTGCCAGCAAAATTAGCTATGACAGTTGTAAAAACAAAACAAAACAAAACCCCTTGTGAATATAAGCCAAAAACCATGAAAAGCTAAGGTTGTGTGTTGATCCACATCACCCTCAAAATGGAGATGGGGCCCAGCCCCGACCGGACAGCTAACTGCCTTCCTTGCCTTATTGAAGGAGAATCAAACGATGGTCAGGTCTGCAGACACAAAAACATTTTATGCAAGCAGGGTCAAGGTGAGCCCGGAAGTTCATAGAGACATAAGTGAACAGAAGTTCAGAGAGCTTTTGCTCGATCATGGCCACATCCTCTGCCCTTGCCATGGTCTCAGTGGAGGACTTCTCTGATGGGAGAGAATAAACAAAATAAATTCACTGAAGTTTTATCATAACATCTGTCGTAAAAATAAACCCCCAACTTGTGAAGTCCATGCACCAGGGGCCCGGAGCAGTTGGGTGGCCTTCATGCAGTCTCAGCACTCCCTCTACATGCCCTCTTTAAAGGGATAGTCTGATTTCCTCATGGCACGGTGGACTCCGGGTAATTCAGAGTGCTGATGTGGTGGCTTAGAGCTCTGGCCTGCTTGTTCCAGAAAACCAGGAGGAAGCTGCACTGTCTTTTACAACCCAGCCTCTGAAGTAGGACTGACTACGTACTGTGCAGACCCAATGCAAAGGGAAAATGTGGGTCCCTTCTTCAAGCATTTCCAGCAATTTCAAGACAGCAAGAGTAAAGCTTTAAACCAAGTATGGATTTCTTCACAGAGGGCCCCTTGTCTATGTGTGACAATCATTAATGTCAATCCTCTGGAGACATGCCATCTTTTGATGACAGCAGTATCAATGCTCCAGTGTGCTGTGATGCCTCCTTACTTTTACTTTTCTATGTTCTGCTTATCATTCTCTGTTTTACATAAATTCTTGCTTCATGTAGCTTATCCCCTCCTCATACAGTCAACCCTCTGTATCTGTGGGTTCCATGCTTGGATTCAACCAACTGCAAACTAAAAAATCTTGGACAATAAATGTTAGAAAATAATATAACAGTAAAAACAATAGAAATAAAAAATAATAAAGTATAGCATCTATTTACATAGCATTTACATTGTTTTAGCTATCATAAGTCATCTAGCGATGATTCTAGTATACAGGAGAATGTGTGTAGGTTATATGCAAACATTATGCTATTTTAGACCAGCGACTGGAGCATCTGTGGAGTTGGGTATCCTCAGGGTCCTAAAGGAAAAAGGGATGATTTTATTAGGGCCCTCAGTACTATTTGAGGGCCCTAATAAAATGTGAAGATTTTTTTTCTTATCAGTTTTCATTTGAGCTTATTTTTCTCTGCTAATTTTTTTGTTTGTTTCCGTTGTAGAAATTCTGTCTCTGCAAGATCTTTATTTGTCAGTGGTTTTGCTCATAATTCCAGCAGTTTTGAATTCATTTACCTTTTGCAAATTTGGAAATTTCACTTTGCAGTTGTCCTTCATTGAATTTGTACCTGTTTATTTTTTTAATCATAGCTGTGTACATTAATGCAATCATGGGGCACCATACATTGGTTTTATAGACCATTTGACATATTTTCGTCACACTGGTTAACATAGCCTTCCTGGCATTTTCCTAGTTATTGTATTGAGACATTTATATTCTACATTTACTAAGTTTCACATGTACCCTTGTAAGAGGCACTGTAGGTGTAATCCCACTGATCACCCTCCCTCTGCCCATCTTCTCCCCTCCCTCCCCTCCCTCTTCCTCTTCCCCCTATTCTTAGGTTATAACTGGGTTATAGTTTTCATATGAAAGCCATAAATTAGTTTCATAGTAGGGCTGAATGTATTTGATACTTTTTCTTCCATTCTTGAGATACTTTGCTAAGAAGAATACGTTCCAGCTCCATCCATGTAAATATGAAAGAGGTAAAGTCTCCATCTTTCTTTAAGGCTGCATAATATTCCCAGGTGTACATATACCACAATTTATTAATCCATTTGTGGATGGATGGGCACTTGGGCTTCTTCCATGACTTAGCAATTATGAATTGCACTACAATAAACATTCTGGTACAAATATTTTTGTTATAATGTTATTTTTGGTCTTCAGGGTATATACCTAGTAGAGGAATTGTAGGATAGAATGGTAGGTCTATTTTTAGATCTCTAAGTGTTCTTCAAACATCTTTCCAAAAGGGACGTATTAGTTTGCATTCCCACCAGCAGTGTAGAAGTGTTCTCTTTTCTCCACATCCACGCCAACATCTCTGATCTTGGAATTTTGTGATACAGGCTAATCTTACTGGAGTTAGATGATATCTCAAAGTAGTTTTGATTTGCATTTCTCTGATGATTAAGGATGATGATCACTTTTTTATATGTCTATAGTTCGTGCATCTGTCTTCTTCAGAGAATTTTCTCTTCAAATCCCTTGCCCACCCTGAGATGGGATCACGTGTTCTTTTCTTGCTAATACGTTTGAGTTCTCTGTGGATTCTGGTTATTAAAACTTTGTCAGAGACATAACCTGCAAATATCTTCTCCCATTTCGAGGGCTGTCTGCTTGCTTTACTTACTGTGTTCTTGGCTGTGCAGAAGCTTTTTAGTTTGATCAGGTCCCAGTAGTGTATTTTTGAAGCTGCTTCAATTGCCTGGGAGGTCTTCCTCATAAAATATTCACCCAGGCCGATTTCTTCAAGAGTTATCCCTGTACTTTCTTTTGGTATTTTTATAGTTTCATGTCTTAAGTTTAAATCTTCAATCCAGTGAGAGTCTATCTTAGTTAATGGTGAAAGGTGTGGGTCCACTTTCAGTCTTCTGTAGGTCGCCAGCCAGTTCACCCAGCACCATTTGTTAAATAGGGAATCTTTCCCCACTGAATGTTTTTAATTGGCTTGTCAAA